>JACEGR010001469.1:0-167133 GCA_014170235.1 Listronotus bonariensis
AAAGAATCAATATTAACTTATACTTAAATAAGCAAAACTAAATTGCCTAATTGACTAATTCTTCATTTCAACGCAATAATTTTTTTATCTCAGTATTTTTGAAGTAAAGTTTTGCAATTTTAGATACAAACAATAAACCCGGACAATATTACAAAAAATGTGAAGGAGAATATATGAGAATACACAAAGAAATTGAGGCCAAAAAGAATGAATCGGGGTATGCATTGGTACTCGGATATACTTTTCCTAGATGTGATTTGGACGGCACGTATGCACCTGTCAAGAGAATACCACATAGTAGGTATACACTTTCAGTCCAGGGTTACGTTCATAAATCATTACAAAGTACACATTTCTTACATTTCTGTTACATAGGTCGTTCCTGAATGTATTATTTATTACACAGCGTTGAAAAATAGTCTGGAAATGTAACTCTGTATTACATTCTTTACCGTGCTCACGAGCGCGGTAACATTTTACCGATTTTGCGCATTTCATATTTGTCTCTTAAAAGAATAGGAAACAAACGAAATTTTTATAATTTTTAATTTAAAGTTTTCAAAAAGAAACAAAAATATTTTGCTGATGCTACTATGGTTGTCAAAACAACTTTGTTCATTTTTAGGCTCTTTTTATTTAACTACTAATTTTTCTCCAAACCACAAAATACCTACAAACTTTTTCAAATTCAAAATAAGAATATCTTTACACAAACACAAACATACAGGTTTTTTAAAAATGTTTTGCATTAATAAGTATTGATTTGTTTATAAATTTATTTATAGTATATTAAAATTGTAATTTAGTTGAGCAATTTTTCACTTCATCAGTTATAGCTCCTCAAAAATAAGTCTTAGGGGCTCATAATGCATACTGATGGATTAGCAATTTATCCCTTAGCAATAGTGTCCATAGTAATTTCTTTCTAATAAGTCGAATTTAGGAGCTACATCTATTTTATTGTAGATAGTCAAGTATGCCCAACGTACCCCATAGGTGAGGTAAGTTGAGCAAGGGTATGGGGCTAGTGGAGCACTTAGAAAGTATAGTCAAATCATGGCTTGAATGTTAGATACGTTTACAAAAAAATACATTTTGACAATTTGCTGTTTATATTTATAATCTTATAGTCAAAACAACAAATATCATTAATAAAACAGCAACGTACCTAGCTTAGCTTAACTATTGGATTTAATATCTAGCAAGAAATGCCTTACAAATTTTAAAAAAAACTTTTAGTTTGTAAATTTTATTTAAATTTTTAAAATTATAACTTTTTTCTATATTTTTATTTAAAAATGTTTTTGTTAGAAAATTTTATTTAAAAATTTTAAATTTCCATTGACTCATCTTCGTTTTTAAAAGTTTTTTAGCAGTTTTATTTTGCTTCTCTTGTAATGCCTTCTGTATTTGTTAAAATTGCAGCTTTTCTTTATCTTCTGTTTGATTTGGCTTTTCTTGGACCAGCCTTTGGGTATGGTCGAACTATTTCCAGAGAAAACTTATAAGTTAGATAGGTCAGCTCGTTTTCTTTGTTGCTTGTACAAAGTTCGGGTTGCAGCTTCTTTTAAATCTTGAGGAGACTCTAGTAGTCTTACTGTTATAAGTCCGTATACTAAAAAATAAAAAAAAAAAAACATTTTATACTTAAAACCGTGGGGTTAGTTGGGCAACTGTAGCTCAACTAACCCCAACCTGAAATTTTAAAGGAAAAGTGAATTTATTAAAAAACCGGTTAGAATTATATCCAAAATCTTTACACATAATAAAACTGCAATAAATTTACTTAAGATTAACACTTACCTGATTGAGAACGGAATACATTTAACTATCACAGATAAAATTTTCCGGCTTGCAATTATTTAACTTTTTAATCACAAAATAAACAATGCGCACGGATACTTTTCTCGATCGCCGCGTCACCACTAGTGGTCGCACAATGAGTTCCCCTCGCGCAACCCCTTCTTTACGCTATTTGATGCTTTCGCGTGCGGTCGATAGTTTTTGAGATATTTTGATTGCCCAACTTACCTCTATGCTCAACTAGCCCCCGCCCTTATATTAGTTTATAAATAAATAAATAAACATCTTTAATTATTTTCCGTTACATGCCAGGTTACAAGGGACATTTACATTTCATTTCCTGAGTAGCGTTCAAAAATTGCTTTTAAAATGTAATACTTTTCGAATGTCATTTTGATTCCATTACAGAGTACAAGGATTACTTTACATTTTATTTGTGAACGCACTCTGACGTTCAACAATTCGCCAAACATCTATCCAAACTAACCAACCTGTTTGCGCGCTCCTTTGACGCCAAAAACCGACAAGCTCTGAATCACCGGCGAATCATTCGCCAAGCCCTTGAAACAACGTAAATTCCATCCACGTTCACGTCCGCGCTATGTTGCGAGGTATGCAGCGTGAAGCGGCACGGCGAATTGTTGCAAGTCTGGACACGGCCTAATATGCAGTATTAGCAAGCGAGAAAACCGATTTAAGTAATTTTTATACAGGGTGTTTTCAAAACACTTTATAGGAGGTGATTTTTGCTTAAAGTAAAAGATTGCTTAAAGAGATTTTTGTGTTAAAATTTTTGTCTGCTTTCGAATATTTACAATAGCTTATAAAAAACTAAACGAACTATTCTTTTCTAGTAAATACTGCGTCGATAAAGAAGGAAATCCTTTAGCTGTACTAGATAAGAAAGATACTACACCTGCAACCTTGGTTGATAATATGGACTGCAGTAAGTATAGAAAATTTAAATAATCTGTTATAGTATATTACATTACAAGTGTGGAAAATGACTAATTTCACACGAGTGGGAATATTGTAGCACGAGGCGTTAGCCGAGTGCGACAAACCCACGAGTGTAAGAAAGTCATTTTCACACGAGTACTGTACACTATTTTTCCTACGACCACAAATTATTCACCAAAAAATAAATAAATTAAAGTTTGTCTGTTCAGAAAAAATAAAAACAATTGAGAACTTTGCAACACTAGGGTGATATTTACTTTGCAACACTAGTGTGATATATACTTTTCCTCACTGCTATATTATACTGTTTTGACAATATTTTTACATCGAAGATCACCTACCTAGAAGCATTATATAACTTTTATCATTTTGGAATTTAAAAAGGCCCTCACTTAATAAAAATTGTATGGTTTTGTTAGGTAATAACGCTAATAGTTTAATACGGTTTTCTGCTATTATAAGTGTTTTTAAAAATTATCGATTCTTACATATTTTAGACACTCTTCTAAATAAAACGTAAGTGGTGCATATCCAAAATATTCCGTTTTTTAAAAATATCAGTAAATAAACTTACGGGACCGGGGAGTGAAAAGGGGTGCTGGGTGGGGTAAAAATTGGTAAAACGAGTTAATGAAACTGAACATCACATATAAAATTAAGTAAAAATAATAGTTTTTCCTCATATTTTTAAGAAAAAATATAAAAAATATGAAAATTGTAAATGCATAACCTAATTAGGACTAAAAGTAAGGAAAAACGACTACCAAACGTCAGTTACCATGCAAAATATGAAAAGCATTTGGCAACGTCGGAAGGGTCTGATTCTATTTATGAATGGATAAAAAAAAGTGGATTCATAAAGTGTGTATTAGCCTTAGGTTTAATTAGGGATTAAAAAAAGAGTTAACTAGTTGTTTGAGTACACGAAGAAAGAGAGGAAGGAATTTGATCTATAGGCTTTTTTCTCTGGCGCTTTAGGTCGAACGGTCAAGCGGCAAGGCTGCCTCTATAAAGTACGTGCTCAAAGGTAGAAGGGAGATTTTTAATTTGATACTTACCTGACAACACTGTGCCAGTCAGTGAAAGTTGTTTTTTGTGGTTATGTCTATTTTTGTTTATGTTTTTATTTTTTTCGTAAATTTTAATAAATATAAAATAAGATGATTTTCGCTAATTTGGGTCCTACCGTTTAAGGTAAATAAAAAGTTTTTTTTACTGTCACTACAATAAATATGTCACTTGCAAAACCAATAGCAGTTTTTAGAATGACATCATAATAGCTTTGTTCGTAGAACAAAATTTTCAACCAATTTCCAATTTTCTAATGCGCATGCTTGGTTGGAAATAATTTTCTGATTAGTTTGAAATTTTTATCTCTGCGAACGGTATGATGTAAAATGCCAACTGAAACCCCTAACCCAACTTTTGTGTTTGTGTTTACATTTTACAACGGCCTAGTTTGAACAAAATTTTGTTAAAACACTTTTCAAAACGTTTTTAAACCAACCAAAAATTAAAATGTAATTTCTGAACACACACTAAACTCTAAAAACTAGGTAAACTGTTTGTAAACAACTACCTGCAACTACAAATCAATAAAATAAATGACAAAACACAGACGTAATGGTCAATGCGCATGTCTCAAACTAAAAATTTCTCCAAAATCAGCGAATTATTCTGACGGTTGGAAACTAGTTCACAACGAAAAATTGGACGTCTGCGAACAGAGGATTTTTGATCAGCAGTTTGGGATTTCTTCTCTACGAACACTTTTAACTAAATGCGCATGCGTCTGACGGTTTCTGATAGTTTCTGACTGCTCTACGAACAAAGCTATTATGTATCACACCAGTGTTGTAAAGTACTTTGCAACACTAGTGCTGTAAAGTACTTTGCAACACTAGTGTGATATAACGCATTTTCTATGCATGAAATCCGTGTGCTATTTGCTATTTTCACAAGTGGTCGTAGGAAAAATTAATATAGAGGGTGATTCACAGTCTATGGCAGGTTAGACGTTTATGGAAAACGGAACGTAGAATTTTTCTGAAAATTTAGCATCTTACATTTTCTTACCTGTTCTATCGACCTAAAATATTTTCAGCATTGCGACGTAGCCGCTTCTATTAAAAAGTCCTAGAAACTTTATTTTTTAAATGGAGCACCACCTATATCAACAAGTTTTTATATTCGCCCTTTTATTATAATACTTTTTGTTATTATTGCCTTATCGGAGACAACAATGAGACGAGCAACTAAATGGAAATAAATTATCCGAGAGAGAGATAGCTGCTGGGCCTTCCTTGTCTGTCTTCAAGGAAGGCAAACGCAGATGGCACGCGAGTCGACTTTATCGGATCGTTTGCCCGCCAAATTCAAATTACATAGCTGTGCCATTTTTGCCCTTAATGTTAGGTACTTGTTTTTGTTTCCTATTAATATAAAATATTGGGGTTTAGTTCAATAATTACACACACCTTATTAAAAATGTCATTTATTTGGTTTTTATAAAGATTTTTTCTTACATATAACCATGTCAGTATTACCTTAAATTATCTGTTGAAAAGAACAAACTTAATTTATACACTGTGATCACTAATAAAAGTCAATATTCAAAGTCCAATTAAAGGTAAAAACCACGAAACACACAACAAATCACAGAAAATGTAAACAAACTGTCCAAACAAATCGGTCATTGAAAAATATCAAACACAAATATCGATTAACATTTCGGCGTGACTGCCTGCGGCAACGTTGTCAAGTTAAAAATATTCGATTCATGGTATATTTTCTTTCTCTTAATTAGATGTGAGCCAAATAAGGACATTAAAGTTTACATGCAGAAATTGTAATCAACTTGGCAACCAGGGCAAAGCGATGATTGCTCCATCTACGATAGCCTGCCATGATGAAAGACAAAGACATATTTATTGGAACTTGCGTTAAACCAGAAAGAGATAAATACAATGGACAAATTGTTAGGACCAGTTACTCGTCTCATTCTTGTCTCTGGCCTTATACCTACCTGCGACGACGAATAGTGCGGTGTATTGAAGATCTGGATCCCCATCAAATTAAAAAGCAACCACAAGTCGTATACAAAAGCACATTCTAACATGTTTAGAATGTAATGGAAAACTATGTCCAGCATTTATTGTAAAAATTTGTTATTTTGTTTACAATTTTGTTATTTTTATTCATCATGATTATGTTATTTCCTGTACTTTTACATGTTAATTGAATTATTTTGTAGTCGTACAAACTTCTTCTCGTTCATTAGTGTTAATTCAGGATACATTTGGTTAAAGTTTCTGCAACTTCTGGCAATGATTTAATCACACTGTCCGAGTAAAATAAATAGTTTCATAAGAACTTAGTTTGAATAATCAATATTTGCAAAATGTAAATTTGTTGGAAAAAGCACAAAATCAAAAGATTTTGTATTATCTGCCACTATTTTTAAAATTCACAGAAAAAAATATATTAGTTGCTTATAATGCTACTTCCAATAACACTTATTTCAGCTGAATGTTGTAATGATAAAACTTGTTTTTTAAACAATCCTAATAACGCCTCTGGTCAGTTATGACGACATTCTGTGACCTATAACTCGTTTCTTCCATTATCCATAATCACTGTGTCAATTTTTTTAAAGCAACTATTAAGGTTATCAGATGGTTTCTCCTGGAATATTTTTCAGGATTAACTCTAGACTAAAGTAAACCATTTTTTACACATCCTACCAGTATTATATCATCTTGTTGTTGTAGAAGAAGGGTTTTTATTTAAAATCATTGAAATTTCTTTTAAACTGACTAAAACACTAGTAATCAATAAATGGTCGTTGTTATTTTCTTTTAAAAAATATTAATGGCTGCTATGTCACAGCCAACTTTAATTTTAAATAAACATTTGGACTAAAAATTTGTAAAAACAGATTTTACTAAAAAGCACAAAAATATAGGTATAAGCAACCTATACACCATTTGAAAGAGTATTTTATTTGTCATCATGTGACGTAAAAAAATACAAGGTGTTCCATTTAAAATAAGAGAGATATGGCTATTTCATTTTCTGAAAAATTGAAATTATTTTTAATCACCTTGTACAATATTTGATCTTGATTTGACCTACGTATGATATGGCAGACTTTTTCTAATCTTATTACACATTTTAAAGTTTAAAGTGTTAAAAGTGTTAAAGTAAAATCAATTTAATTTTACCTCTGCATTTTTCAAAAAAATCAAATATCACAAAAACGAATAAAATTAGACACTTAGTACTATAAACAACCTTAAGTTATTTTTTAAAGTAGAATCTAAAACCGTCATAAAATATAGGGTGTGCCATTTAAAAAAATATAACTTTGATACGTCACACTTTTTTGAGACACCCTGTATAGACTAAAATAATTTTATACTGCGGTGTTATCCGACCTGTATATGTTCCACTATTTAATTTTTTTTTTAAATCCCATGGTTATCCAGCTACAGACCGTGTCGAGTATGGTGGGCCACCCTGTATTTTTTCACAAAAAGCGGCTTTATTAAGAAAACTTGATGATTTAGGTATAGGGACATGATACGTCATCTTAAAGCGTTCTTCTTCATCTTTTATTTTATTCAGTAATATACGGGGGATTTTACTTGAAAAAATGATCTTTTGACCCCTTTTAAGAATAACGGAAATAATAGTAATTTTAGCACGCCCCTGTATGATATGAAGTCGATGTCTGCCTAAACTACCATCAAAATATCAACTTTTCATGAATTGAGAACACTAATTTACTTAAGTTAAATTAGGGCCATGTTTTGGACCATATTTAACAATAAATATAGGGCAATATTAACAAAAAGTATTATAATAAAAGGGCGAATATAAAAACTTGTTAATATGGAGGGTGTTCCATTAAAAAAATTAAAGTTTCTAGGACTTTTTGATAGAAGCGGCAACGTCGCAATGCTAAAATTTTTTAGATCGATAGAGCAGGTAAAAAAATGTAAGATGCTAAATTTTCAGAAAAATTCTGCGTTCCGTTTACCATAAACGTCTAACCTACCATCGACCGTGTATCACTCTGTATATTCTATTCTATTATATACAGGGTGATCAAAGTTAGGTCGGCACTATTGCTAACTTTTTTATTATTGAAGATACGATGTCGGCTAAATTAGTAAAGCTGTAGTATTTTTTCCACTGATTAACGTGCTGCCAACAAAAAAAACAATTGAACATTTTTACATGACACACTCTGTATATTATATCACCATTCGAAAGGCCTATCAAAGAGCTGTAAAAAAAGTCAACATAAGATATACATAATTTCTAATAGTTTTGGAAATATGGCCATTCTACGGAATTTAATAGTAAACTGGCATTTTTTAAATAAAACACCCTGTAAATTGCATCACCAATAAATAGTTATTTTAAAGACCTTTAAGAAAAACACATTTGATATATCTATCTCTTAATGTTTTGGAAATATGGCCAAGGATGTCCATATTTCTGAAACTATTAAAAATTGGATATATCAGATGTTGACTTTTTTAAAGCTCTTTGATAGACCTTTGAAACGGTGATATAATATACAGGGTGTTCTACTTAAAAAATGTACATTTTTGCATATAAATTAAAAACTTATGTTCAATACTAATTTAACCGATTTTGTATCTCCAATAATAAAGAAGTAAGCAATAGTGCCACTTAAGTTTGATCACCCTGTATTCCCTACTACCTATACCGGGTGTTGCTCCGTCGAGCGGGACATAGGGAATCCCATGTAAATTTTGAAGTGGTCCAATATTGGTTCCCCTAATTATTTTAGAAAAACATATCTCTTACTCTCAAGTTGTCAAATCAATGCCAAATCATTTTTAAATAATGAACTACTTAAATCAAGAAAAATCACTATTATAAAATG
This sequence comes from Listronotus bonariensis, assembly GCA_014170235.1. NCBI lineage: Eukaryota > Metazoa > Arthropoda > Insecta > Coleoptera > Curculionidae > Listronotus > Listronotus bonariensis. Next base: position 8,684 of record JACEGR010001469.1, read on the forward strand.
GTTTTATCAGGGAAATAGTTATCGAAGAGTAGCGGACATGTTTGCAGCCTATTTTCCTAATAGGCCAATACCAAGTATCATCAATAGAACGGACAATAAAAAAATTGAAACTACAGGCACAGTAATCAATAATTGCAAATGTAAAGAAAATCGACGTGAAAATCAGAGACAAATTGTACAAAACGAGAGGGATTTAGAAGTAATACTTTGTGTAGAGGAGGCCGAAGGAAACATTAGCACGAGAAAACTGGGGGACATTACTGGACAAGACCACACCACCAACCTTGCTCGTGAAAATCAAGAGATTTGGTATTAAATGGATGGCTGCCCAGCACACAGTACCAGAGCTGTGCGCGAATACTTGAACAACGCATTTAATAACGACATCATAGCCAGCCAGGTCTCCGGATCTTTCGTCAAACGATTTTTGGTAATTTTCTAGAAAATGGGAGCAACTCCGATTTTGACGAAATTTGGTATACGGGGTTTTTGGGGCGCTGATCACGAATCTGAAAGAATTATTTGGCGGAAACGTTTCGTTCTCGAGATATCCATCATCAAAGTTCAAATTTGAACTAAGCTTATTTTCACTATATTCCCCCTTCTTTTTGCACACAATTCTTGATTTATAGCTAAAGTGTCACACAATATTTGATTTTCACCTTTTAAAACCCCGTTTTCTACGTTTTTTACATTATTTTTGCATTAAACTGCATACCTATACTTTGAATCATTTTAATCCCAGTTTGCCATGAAGCCCTATGTGTATGTATGGTTGCCGGATTATCAAAGAAAATCCACGCAATTTAATTCAAAAATAATGTAAAAACGTAGAAAAACGGGGTTTTAAAAGGTGAAAATCAAATATTGTGTGACACTTTAGCTTTAAATCAAGAATTGTGTGCAAAAAGAAGGGGGAATATAGAGAAAATAAGGTTAGTTCAAATATCAACTTTGATGATGGATATCTCGAGAACGAAACGTTTCCGCCAAATAATTCTTTCAGATTCGTGATCAGCGCCCCAAAAACCCCGTATACCAAATTTCGTCAAAATCGGAGTTTAGACTTTATTTAGACTAGATTTAGAAAATTACCCGATTTTTTTTTATGGGGACATTTGGAAACTAAGCTTTATACCAATAAAAAATATGAAAAATTAGACCAGCTAAAGAATGATATTTCCGCTGAATGTGCCAGAATATCGATGTACTAACTAGCCAACGTAAAAAATAAGTTTTATAATCATTTGGGTTATTGTCTGGCAGTTAATGGAGGAATATTTAAGCATTTGATTAAATCCTGATATTTTCGTCATAAACTGATTTCTAAATATAGACAAATTTGTTTTATTGTCTTGCGTACCTGTGAGTGCATGTGTTGGAATTAGCTGTAAACTAAAATGAAATGCGAGGATTCTTTTTGAAATTCCGGTATAAAATTGTTCAGTTTTGGCAATGACATTACAAATTAATGATCTAAATTGTCACTGATAAATCGATATGGTGTTTTTATTATTGATTTTTAGAGTACAGGGTGCATAATGAGATACTACGTTGCAGAAGTATTAAGCAGTTTACTCTTTACTGGTTGGTTGAAAAATGCTCAAATTTTCATATTGGGTGGAACTTACTGTGCTCTTCAATAAATCCTAATATCATTTTTTTCTAAAATAATTAGGGAGCCAATATTTGACTACTTCAAAATTTACATGGTATTCCCTATGGCCCGCTCGGCGGAGCAACAGCCGGTATAGGCAGTGTACAGCAAAACAAATAATGAAAGGGTCTCCCCTTTGGATATCAGCGTTTTTGTTTTCCATGTACGACATTTGTGTTCAGTTGTTTTTGTTTTTTTTGTCAACAGTTTTTGCTTTTGTGTTACAGAATGTGCAAGAGCCAATCTGGTCATGACAACATCTGAAAAACCAGAATGTTTACAAAATGGCAACTATAACCCTGTTCAATGCAGAAGGGGAGTTTGCAGATGTGTAGACTCAGATGGTAATCAAAAATGTGTCACGAAAAATGCTCCCTGTGACGAGGTAGATGAAAGCCAGAAATCGAAGTTACCATGTACTGTATAATAATTATATTAGAATAAAAAAAAGTATTTTAAAGAAATGAAGCAAAAAAAGTTTTTTTTTATTACTAATTAGAACATTCAGACACCAACAGCATATCAGATTAGTCCAAACATATTTAACTATTTCCAGCAAACACTATTTGCCGGCAATGTACATTTTTCATATTGGCATTGATGGTAAAGCATTGGCAATTGGTGGCAATATTATGCCAACATCTAATACGCATTAAAAAGTTAACCCTAAATAAACACTCAATTGCCAATAAATTTTACATGCAGGCGAATTGCCGGCAAGCGTACAAAAATGGCGGCATACCAATCCTGATTAAATAAAGCATGCCTTTTTGTTGCAGGCAAATAAATATTGGATTTTTGAAGGCAAACCTTCAACGCATATTTATACTTTTTAAACCATATTATTAACATTGGTATTTAACCAACATTCGAGAAATTTTTTGATCTGTTTTATTTATAATGGCGGCTAAACAACATTATTTTATGTTTTTTACATAATTTAATGGAAATGGCCTTTTCCTAACATTTTATTGATACAAATCATGCAAATAAAAATTAAATCAAACAAAATGTTTATTATGTATTTTTGAGAGAATAAAAATAACATGATGGTAAAATTAGCTAGGTTAATTTCGACGATTTCGACCGAAGGTGATAAATTCAAATTTCCCGCTTAGCCGAAATACAAGATTTGACAATTTGACAGATGAGGCACCCTTGGTTTTGTTTGGCCGCTTTGTGCAATTGTTTTTACGTGGTTTTCTGGCTTTTTAGTTTCTTTTTTAAAGAAAAGAGTTTTTAGTAGACATAATTAAGTGTATTCATTACCTAATTAGTGTGTGTGTTGTGCAATTAATTGGTGATGGCTAGTCAAGAAGGCGGGTTATTCAAGTAGACTGTTAGGAGCTGTAAACATTTCGTTTAAAACCTTTTAAATTTGTAGTTACCTAAAAAACTATATGAAATCAGCTAGTTGCCTTATTAAAAGTTTTAAAGACGTGTTAATAAAAAAATTATATATATATTTAATAGTTTTTTTTTGACATTTAACTCCTTTAAAATATTTCTCCCTATGTTTTGAATCTGAAAATTGAGTGTAAGTGTCCCTTAAATACTTACTATTTTAAAGTGTTTTCTTTTGATTTACTATCTTTTTTTAATTTTATTAGATACTTTTATTTTTTTTTTTGGTTTATTGTTACGGTATAAAAATTTATATTATGTAATTTTTTTTTAATGATAAAGTTTTCCTGCCTTTTTTTTCATTTTTTCGATTACAAAATTCTAAATATGTTATTTAACTTTTGGGAAACTTTGCAATACGTATTTAATAATAAATGTCATTGTCCTAAACGCATTTTTTCATCATAAATTATTAATTATTATAATAATACATTATTTTCAACACGTGGCCTAATAATGGCCAATTGCCCACTTTCGAGACTTTTTGATACCTTTTTGCCAATGCCTTGCCATTAAAGAGTGTTGGCAATGCCAGTAAATTAAATGTACAACTCCGGCAAAAAATGTTATATGGGTTTTTACATAAATATGCTTCGAAATAAATATGACTGTTTACTTAAAAACTGTCTCCTGCCCTAAAACAACCGAAAAACATATTATTGGGTAAAAATATAAGCCTATATTTCATTTTACCCAGATTCGACTGGACTAATATCTTTCCACCGAAGCTTCATTGTGGTTTCATATTTTCGGCATGATTTCGTGAGTAGAAGAAAAAAGTAAACGGTTAGTGTCCGTCTTTATCTACTAGCTCTATTTAAAAGAGATGGGGAATATCCTGATTAGTTCGAGAGTAGTAAATAATGTGAATTGTTTTTGCCATGTCCGTATCGGCCCCAATACTGGGCCGGACTCAAGTTTGTTTCAGACGCAAATCTTAATTATGCGGGAAGTAATTCTTTGTGTTAAATGTTTGACTACTTGCTTTTTAAAAGATTGTGCTTATTTTAAAGAGTATTTGTGACTCCTGTTATATACAGTGCTTCTCTAAAGTCAGGACACCCTCCTAACTTTTGAATTGTTTGGTATTTTTCATGAAAATTTGAGGACTTTAGTAAGACAACATAAACCAAATTCTAGACAATAAATGATAGATATAAATGTCAAACTGAGAATTGGACGCCATTTTGAAGAAAAAAGTAATGAAAAGGGATGTCTTGTTGCAACTCATTTTAAAGCTCCTGACGAGTACTTTATAACCTTAGAATATAAAGTGAATACCTTTACCTACCACAAAATGGCGGTACTTTGAAAATTACCTGAATACATACCCGATTTGGATGGCCAAAACTAATAAAGTTATATATACTTATTATGAAACTCTTTGTTTGACCTCCGGACACTGCGGACGTGCGTAAAGGACTACAAAGTTCTTCCCGGAGTGGCGGCTAGAGGTGTCGTACGAACGTTTTTACCTTCGGGGATCAAAGAAAAATTCACGCTAAATTGACGGCATCTTTCTTCAGGAGCTAAGCGCTGTGAGCGAAGATTCCTATAAGCTGATGGTATCTTGTTTGGTGGTGAACACGAGGTGTTTTTCAAATGGCGGGAAATAGATGGGCGTGCTATGGGAACTGTCAGTAGTGAAAGTGAAGGTTAGATGTAACACCAGTAGCAGATCTTGGTTTGACAGCCGAAAATTTATGCATTGCATCGATTGTTGAATTATATATTTTCTTTTTGGAATTTCTGGGAGCTACGAGCTCGATTATCCAGTTTTTCCGCCGACGAAGCCCTGGAAAGCATAGTCCGGAAGGGGGAGAGTGGTGGATTGGACCTGAAGGGACCAAAACCAAGAAAAAAATAGAAATAGAATAGAATATACTTATTATGATATTTGCTTCAAGGACTTTTAGATTTTCTTTTAAGATGATATAATATACAGGGCGCGTCATTGAAAAAAATCTATACGTTGTTTCCTACCTGTATATAATTACCATTAAATAAATCTTTAAAATAGCTTTGAAAAAATACCACTTTAAGCATATCTAACTTAATTAGATTCGGAAATAAGCCATCTAAAAGAGGATTTAGATAAATTTTCAAAGTACCGCCATTTTGTAGAAGGTAAAGGTATTGACTTTCGAATATGGTATTTTTTTATCTTTGGACAATCCACGAAGGCTGAAAGCCTAAATACTAACGTACCGTGGGTGTCTTAAGCGAGGTAAGAGGGAGTTTGTTGACACGGGACTTAAATACTTGAAGATTTGGGGGAAAGAAAGACCTCCGCGGGCAGCAGGTTCCACAGTCCAGAAACTCTAGTTCTAAAAGAACGAACGAAATGGGAAGTTCTGGGCCTGTCCAATTAAACTGTATAGCGATGCATACGCGCGGCACCACGAGTTTCTCTGTTAGGAGCTGCAAGAGGAGGGACTATACTGGATAATTCGTCGGAGCAGAAGCCGTAAAAGTATCTATAGAAGAGCGATAGATCTCCCACAGCTCAACGATGGGCAAGTGAAGGAAGTCTTTGAGTAAGTAAAGGATCATTAATAAGACGAACAGCCCTTCTTTGAATGGCATCAAGAATGCTGAGGGTTGTAGGGGATGCCATTCCCCAGACATGAGAATAATATTCCAGAGAGGGTCGAATTTGGGACACATACAAAGTGTATAAATTGGAAGGAGAAAAATACTTTTGGCTCGGAAAAGAAATCCAAGCTTTTTGAAGCCGGGGTGGCTATAGATACATTATATAGTATACCGCAGATGATGTGCCATAAGACCCCTGTTCCATTAATTTTTTTAATGGCGCCCAGCTGTCAGTTTGACGTTTATATCTGTCATTTCTTGTCTAAAATTTGGTTAAATTGTCTTACTAAAGTCTTCAAATTTTCATGAAAAAATACCAAACAATTTAAAAGTTAGAGGAGGGGTTCCTGAATTTAGAGAAACACTCTATTTCTCTTAACGTGTAGCAATTTTAACGGTTTGTATATTTATTTTGTGTAATTATAGAAAAATAAAAATTTAAGAAGTCTGCTTCGGTTTTTGCCGACTTCAAAAGATTTGCTGACAATAATCACCATCACTACACCTGATTTGGAAAACAAACGCAGAGCGATGCAGATATCTCTTTCGCAGGATCTTAATTTAATATTGGATTGGGACGCCAAAAATTTTGTTCATTTTAATGCATCCAAAACACAATCATGTTCTTTGCGAAAAGAGTCATCAAATACTCATCCTCTACTTATGAGCGGCCAAGTTTTACAGAGCAAAGACACCTTCATTCTTGTGGGCGTCACATTTGAAAGTAACCTTAACTGGCATAAACACATTGTATCTATAGCCACGGCAGCTTCAAAAAAGCTTGGATTTCTCTTTCGAGCCAAAAAGTATTTTCCCCTTCTAATTTATACACTTTATATGTGTCCCAAATCCGACCTCCCTTGGAATATTGTTCCCATATCTGGGGCATGGCGTCCCCCACAACCCTAAGCATTCTTGATTCTATTCAAAGAAGATCTGTTCGTCTCATTAATGATCCTTCACTTACAGAAAGGCTTCTCTCGGGTTTGTTCGTGGTTTGTCCAAAGATAAAAAAAAATAAATGAATTAACCATAGCGGGTACTTTACCTATAAACAAATAAGGACAATAGAAGTCCCGGATTTTACTGTTATTGAGCCCTCTTTGTTAGACAGTCTACGCCACTGCTTTCGTGTCACTGTCATTATCATTACTATTATTATTATTATATTAATACCTGAGCCGTTAAAAATTGGCCTATCAGTGGTGCAATCATCACGCATTACATGCAAACAATAAGAAAATAAAATAAACTAACAACACTTAACGAATATTTTGTAAAATAAACACCGTGTTGCGTCTTGTAGTTTGTACTATTTATCAACAATTCTGCAACATCCTTAATTTAATAAGTTAAGAGAAAAAAACGATTTTTAAAGAAGCTTTTATAAAAATGATCTAAAATGAATAAAGTAAATTTTTTCTTTAAAGGGGGCTAAGGTCAAATCGTACAAAAAAGCCATGTTTTCGTGATTTTTTCTGACGACACAGTTAAAATTTATTTACTCAACCAATGGTACATTAAAGTATGACATTCGAAGAATGTTTCATCAAATTTTTACAAAAAATATTAAAAAATACGGCAATGGCATCAATTGTTCGGACGTGTCTCGAAAAAAGTTGAATTGCGGTGCCCCTCATAACTTGGTGCTGGATCATCCGAAATCAAAAATCAAAGTTCATTTGTTAGATAATAGTTTTCCCCAGGTAACGCTGTCGAGTTTTTTGTTTTTTCCAAATTTTTTCATTTTTTCGAACACTTTGAAGTGAAAAACACAATTTTGTGGGAAAAAATCGGCTAATTTGTTATTGCAAAATCAAAATTATGAAAAAAAAAATAAAAACTCGACAGCGTTACCTCGTAAATGATGTGCAGAAATAGTGTTTAAAATTTCAAAAGGATCGGTGCAGTAGTTTTGGAGTTATCAGGGGCACCGACTTTGAAAACGTGAGTTGTGAATTGAATACCTTACCCCCCTTAAACCAATGCGCTTAAAAAAAACTTGACAGCGTTACCTCGTAAATGATGTACAGAAATAGTGTTTAAAATTTCAAAAGGATCGGTGCAGTAGTTTTGGAGTTATCAGGGGCACCGACTTTGAAAACGTGAGTTGTAAATTAAATACCTTACCGCCCCCTTAAAACTTATATTCAACCTATTAGCGATTAAAATCAAGCGCCCCAAAGTCGGTCTATATAGGGTCGCGACATTCGGCCATATTGCTTTGACGTGTTATGACGTCACATCTCCCATTTTTCGGCCATGTTGTTCAGTGCCGGAGATATACAGTTTATTGTATTAGTAGAACAACCGTTTACACAACAGTTTTTAATTGTTATTAAGTTGTAAATTCTTCTACTTTAAATAAAAAACATTTGGAATTACATCTTTCAACAGATATCACTTCTAAAACAATGCAAAATGAAATGCGCAAATTCTAGACGCCACTGGATTGCTCATCAGCTTTGATTTTACCCAGTCTTGCCAACTTTTCTCCGTGGAATGCCCTTCCTTGCGTCCCCGACCTCGAACCGCCTAAAAGTTGATGTCGCAACCTTCTAAATATAAACTAACCTTGGTCTTTCGTTGTTTGTGCGGCAAAGCTGCCTCTAGTGTGGTATATGCTCAGATACTAAAGATCAGGCATGCATTTAGAATCGACAACCTAGAGGTAAAATTTACCCTTTTCACCGAGCTAAAAGAGGGATTAGTAGTGTTTTTTGTGTGTATATTAACCGATTTAATTGAAATAATAATAAACTAATAAGCGAAACAAAAATAATTCAAAAAAATAATAAAACTCACTAAAAAGTAAAAAATAATTAAAAAATAAATAAAAAGAAGTCAGGTAATAACATAACTGCTAAACTACTCATTGTTAGTCATTAAATAAACAAAAGTTTTATATTTTAATACCATATGTTATTACCCAACTTCTTTTTTATTATTAATATATTTAAGTCGGTATATTAAAAAAAAATTGGTAATTTATCTTTTTATATAAAATATCTCAGAACGCTGACTGTTAACCATTATTTGTTTTATTTAAGTCATTAGCCAATAATTATGCTTAATATTTTTCTGAAATTTATTTGTTTTTAAAAAGCTTGCTTCTAGCCAAGACACAAACCAGAAATCGTGTAATTTTAAAAAATATGGCAAATATTTTTGACCATTTTGGATGTAGATACCCATTTTTATTTGCCCCCTAATTTGAATTGTTATTAAGGTCATTAAAATGCCATTTAAAATGAAAATAAACGAAAAATTTAAAAGTCTGGCGAGCAGGATTCTTTGTTTGACCTCCGAACAGTGCGGACGTGCGTAGAGGACTACAAAGTTCTTCCCGGAGTGGCGGCTAGAGGTGTCGTACAAACGTTTTGTGTCACGAAATACTGATATTTACCCTTTTGGTATTCGAATACTGACAATCTCAGTATTTGAATAGGTACTTCAGACCCCGATATTCGAATACTGCTATTCACATTTCGGTATTCAAATCCTGGTATTTGATTACTTCACATTCCGGTCTTTCAATACTCAAAAATTGTATTCGAAAACTATAATTCAAAAACGGTATTCTGAATACAAAATCCCGAATACTGACCAAAAAGAATTCTGCCAAATACCGAATACCAAACACACAGATGTATTCTGAATACGATTCAGAACACCGCGAGAATTCAAATACTAGGTACTCAAGTCTATCCCAAAGTATGCGGATGCAAACTATTATTACTGATTACCACTTACATTTTAATTCTAAATTTGAACTTTTCAATAAACAATATGTAATCATCAATTTCATTTGCCATTCTCCCAAACTTATACATAAAGTTTATTATGAAAATTTAAAGAATTCTTGTAAATTCTATATTGATCAATATGAATTTTTAAATTAATTCTCATAATTAACCAACGAGCATACCATTTAGAGATAAAACTACATATATTTTATGCAATACGCAAAAAAGTGGCGTAGACAGAGTTTGGGGGCCGGAGGAGCAAAATTCTTTGGGGGGCGCTTTTATTTTTATGTATTACAAAATTTTTTTTTGAATATCCGCTTAAAAATACAAGATTCTACTTTAGTATACCCCGAATTTAAAAACAAATTAATACTTAGTTGACTAGACCCAAAGTCGGTCTATATAAGGTCACGACATTCGGCCATATTGCTTTGACGTGTTATGACGTCACATCTCCCATTTTTCGGCCATGTTGTGCAGTGCCGGAGATATACAGTTTAATTGAACAACTGTTTACACAACAGTTTTTAATTATTATTAAGTTGTAATTCTTTTACTTTAAATAAAAACATTTGGAATTACATCTTTCAACAAATATCACTTCAAAAACAATGCAAAATGAAATGCGCAAATTCTAGACGCCATTGGATTGATCATCAGCTTTGATTTACCCAGTCTTGCCAATTTTCTCCGTGGAGTGCCTTCCTGCGTCCCGACCTCGAACCGCCTAAAAGTTGAGGATATGTCGCAACCTTATAAATATTGGGACTAGACCAAGGTTAGTTTATATTTATAAGGTTGCGACATATCCTCAACTCTTAGGCGGTTCGTGGTCGGGGACGCAAGGAAGGGCACTCCACGGAGAAAAGTTGGCAAGACTGGGTAAAATCAAAGCAGCAGGCGGATTCTTAACCGCTGTCTCGAGACGTAACGTATCGAGTCGCTACCGAATGGTGATTCTTAAGTTTTTTGAAACTCGATTTTGACTGATATCTCCCGAGTTTCATAACTAGGCACTATCCTTTTTAAATAAGTCTTTATCCTAATAATTATTTACGTGAAAACAGATGAGAAAATAGGGCCGATAGTTTTCGAAAGGAATATCGAGAACTCGATACCAACCGAGTCGTCACCTAACGAGAACTTAAGAATCCGGGCCCTGATGATCAATCCAGTGGCGTCTAGAATTTGCGCATTTCATTTTGCATTGTTTTTGAAGTGATATTTGTTGAAAGATGTAATTTCAAATGTTTTTTATTTAAAGTAAAAGAATTACAACTTAATAATAATTAAAAACTGTTGTGTAAACGGTTGTTCTACTAATACAATAAACTGTATATCTCCGGCACTGAACAACATCTAATCTTGTGGGAGTCACATTTGAAAGTGACCTTAACTGGCATAAACACATTGTATCTATAGCCACGGCAGCTTCAAAAGCTTGGATTTCTCTTTCGAGCCAAAAGTATTTTCCCCTTCTAATTTATACACTTTATATGTGTCCCAAATCCGACCTCCCTTGGAATATTGTTCTCATATCTGGGGCATGGCGTCCCCCACAACCTAAGCATTCTTGATTCTATTCAAAGAAGAGCTATTCATCTCATTAATGATACTTCACTTACAGACAGGCTTCCCTCTCTTGCCCATCATCGGGCTGTGCGGGATTTATCGCTTTTTATAGGTACTTCCATGGCTTCTGCTCTGAAAAATTGTCCAGTATAGTTCCTCCACTTACGGTTCCCAACACAGAAACTCGTGGTTCCGCGCGTATGCATCCCTATACGGTCCAACTGGACAGGCCCCGAAGTTCCCACTTTGTTCGGTCTTATTTTAATTTATAAACTGTTCGTGTAACCGAACGGCTGTCGACCACAAAATCGAGCAGTTTTTGCTTTAAGGCTTTTAGGAATAAGTGGAAAAAAAATACGTCGGTTCCAGCATCCGACTTCGTTTACTTCTTGCAGTCTCCACCTTTAAAATTAACCAAAGCAACAGTCGTTGCACAATGATTATTCAACTGTTTTTAGCACAGCCGCCTCAACATAACACAGATAACGTGCGCGACCTTGACTGATCCTTTCATAACAAACCCGATTTAAAGTAACAGATCACCAGAGAGAAACGAAGATACAACTTTACATGAAAAAGAAAGAGAAAAGTTGAGATGCGTTAAGATTGTTTGGGTTGGGGGTAGATTATAGGACGTATAGAAAATCAAACGATCCACAAAATGGGTAGGGGTTCGTTATAGTAGGGTTGTTAACGGTAGAAGAGCGACTAATATGTTGTTTTCTTTGTTTAAATCGGTGGTTAGACAAAGACATGGGAGCTATCGATGTATTTTAAGTAAATATATTTTTTTTAAACGGGTCTAAGGTTACTTTTGTGTATTTTACCCGGTAGAGATGTGATATTTACCGTATATTGCAAAATGTAGTGTCCCCCGCCAATGTGTATGGGAGTTTATAAATTTTGCCGATTTAATTTCTTATTTATTTGTGTTTATGTGGGGGTACACGATTAGTTGCCTATTTTTTTCGAAAAACGAAATTGTAAAAAGTGTGCGGTGAATGATGATTTTAATTATTTTTAAATTTGTGAATGTTAATAGTTGTTAAAAATGTAAGTTTTTTATATTCTTCTATATCTAATTTTATATTTTTTGTAATATACCTACAAGATTTTTTTACTTAATAGCCCAAACCTAATTTTTTTGAAAAATTTTTGAATTTAACAGTTTCGCAAACCAGTACTCTACAAAAATGCGGAACCAAATAATTTTTATGGGAATATTTTATTAAAAAAGAATATTTCAAAATTATTTTATTTGTTTTAAAACGTGGTGAAGGGATTAAATTTTATCTCGTTCAAAAAATCTAAACGTGACTTGAGAATGCCTTTCCCTAACCCATAATTTCTCGCTTTTCTCAAGGTGTCTTGTTCTCTTGACCAGGGGTGGTATAGAAGGAACAGTTAAAAAATTTAAATTCGGTGCTCTTTGAAAAAAAATCACAAAAAGTTTAAAGCAAATAAATCGGCATGCTTGTCTTCGCGGCCGCCTTTGCTATATTTTATGATATGCCGGTTGATGCAGCATCGCACTATGGGATAGAAATTAATTTTTTTGGTCAAAATTCTGAAACTTACTAATTTAACTTAAAATGAGGTGGTTTTTCCTGAAAAATATTATAAATTATTACAAATGCTTTTTGGGAACCTAAAACTTATTATATGTTATTATAAATTTACACCTTCCTTAACATTATTATTTTTTATTGTACAAAATAAACTTAAATGTCAGCTTGTTTGGTTAATTCGGAAGTATTCTAATCAGTAATCCGATGATTATTATCTCATATGATATACAGGGTATGACAATAGGTATGATTTTTTTTAAATGGAATACCCTGAATATTATATCACCACCAAAAAATCTTTTAAAATACTTTAAAAAATACTACATTTGATGTGTCTATCTCAATTAGTTTAGGAAATATGACCATCCAAATCTGAAAAATAATTTTAAATTATTCTTAGAAGCGTAATAGAGATACATCTTCCCAACTTTTTTTTATTTTTTAACGTATAAAATAAATAAAAATACTGTTTTGTTGGGTAGATTCTGTAGAATCCATATCTTTCATCGGAATGTTTTTATCTTTTAGGATATACAGTGTAGGACAAAACATATTAAATTTTAAAATGGAAAACCTTGTAAATTATAAAAATCTTGTATCTGTCCTTACACTCAGAAGTAGCAAAAAGTAGGAAGGCAATTGTTAGTACAAAAACTGATAAAGAAAAAGGTAAAAAAACTTTGACAAAAGTAGCGAGACTTCGCGAGACTGCATCGGAAACACAACAATAGCCCATAATATTTAAACTCTTTTACTTTTTTAGTAAACAAGGCTAATAATAAACTAAGTAGATTAAATGTTGTATATTTATGTTTAATTAAAATACATTTTCAAGTGTCTTATTACCCCAATAGAAGTCGTCATATCCTTTTATAATTCTGCATACATGTAGTTTGGAGTATCTACTTTGAAATACACAGCATGAGCCATTTAAATTTCAAAGTTGCTTTTTGGCCAAAATAATGGATTTCTATCCCATAGTGTATCGGCGTGTCGCTGTAAAGGCTAGCGGCGCCTTTGTATAAAATATTCCGATTGCAGGCGGCCTTTTTATGTTTTTTGTATTATTTTCAAAGGGTACCGAATTTGCGCTTTTAAAATGTTCTTACTATAAAAACTTGTAAACCAACAAAAAAAAAAAAAAATTATATTAAATCCAGGATCAGATGAAAAATAAATGAAGCAAAGTATAGGTTAATATGCAGGGTGTCCCATCGACAACCGCTTCGATCTACAGGGTGTTTCCTAAAAACGGTACGAAACTTAAAAGGGTAATTTCTTATGATTCGACTGTTTATGCATCGCGTAGTATTAATCCGGCACTGGACTTAGTAAGGGCAAATACAATTATAGTTTCACTACTATAATTGTCTTTGGTAAGCATAAATGGTATGAACAGAGGAGAGTTTTTGTACATTTTTTATTTTTAAGTCCGGTTCCGGTTTACCCGCAAATAGCTCCAATTTTAAATTTTTAATTCCTTCTTAATGGACCCCCTATACAGGGTGTCCCACCGGGAACTGCTGCGATCGATTTCTCGAAAAGTACGCTTTGGAAAATTTTGAAATTTTGGTAATATTATGAAGTCAGTGGGGACATACAACTAAAATATTTTGACAGCTCTACCACTTCCGGTTATACCGGAAGTTAATGTCAACTTCCTTATTTTAAATAAAACACCCTATATATTAATTATTTTTTATATTCTGCGTATAATTCTAAACATAATTTATGTATAATGTTCCATACAGTTTTTGACCTATTTTAAATTGTATGTTAAAAATGACGTTTGCAAGCCATTACATAACCATCAATTTCATCTAAACAAAAGCCTTTAATATGAGTTGGGGTTGGGTTCCTTGTAGACAAAGAACTACTTTATTTATTTATTTATTGGTAATAATTACACTACATAACTGTTTTTACACGTCAATTTACATTAATTAGACAAGAAACATTTAAACTAAATAAAATAAAAAAAAATACAGTTACATCACAATAACACTGACAGTCAGTCACAATTATTAAAAATTATTTAAACTAAAACAATAATGTTTTACTAAAGTTTAGCCATCATGAGAGTCCTGAAATAATTTATTCTTTTTTTTACCTCTTTAAGTCAAAATTCAAATTAACTAAAAAATAAAGCCGCTGGTCAGGTATTCATTCACAGAAAAAAAGGCATGTTTTAATAGGTACTTTTTATAGTGCTTCTAAAAATCTTGTTCAAACATCTAATGTGCTGAGGAAGCGCATTAAAATTTAGTAGACTGTATTAATATTTTCACAATTAATAAATTCAGAGTGGTCAAAAATAATCGTTGAAAATAATCACGACAAAAACCTTAAAAGTATTTTTTTTTATGGAAACCGCTATCTTTTATTACCTTCCTATCCTATTAGACATTAAAAATAATGGTAAGGTTGTAAAAGGATGTCTATTTCAAAGATTTATAGTTTTCGAAATATTAACGATTTAATATTTATCAAAATTTTTCTCTACGAGAAATCCAACCCTAACTCATATAAAAGCTTTTGTTTAGAAGAAATTGATGGTTATGTAATGGGCTGCAAACGTCATTTTTGACATAAAATTTAAAATAAGTCAAAAACGGTTGGACTTAGGTATACATCATTATACATAAATTATGTTTAGAATTTTAAGCAGAATCTAAAAAATAAATAATATATAGGGTGTTCCATTTAAAATAAGGAAGTTATTATTAACTTCCGGTATAACCGAAAGTGCTAGAGCTGTCAAAATATTTTAGTTGTATGTCCTCCGCTGACTTAACGTTACTACAAAATTTTCAAAATGTTCCATAGCTTACTTTTCGAGAAATCGATCGCTGCAGTTCCGGTGAGACATCCTGTATATTTGAAAATTTTAGAACTTCTACGACAATTTTAAATAAGAATTTAACATTTTTAAAAGTTTTTACGCCTACTTGATTTTTTGAGCGCAATTTGTAATATTGCATCTAGAAGGCTAAGTCTTTATGTCCTTATTTTTAATCCAATCGCAAATAAATTGGTATCATTCGATTTGTCAAAAAACCTTTTTTTGAAAAATAATTCTTTGGCGCGAAAATGCCAATTGGCCAACTGGTATTATTCCTATCTTTTATACTAGTCACTAAAGCTTTAGGATTGTATTTTTCTAACATCACCTAGGCTCCTTAGGCCGTCTAGATGCAATCATAAAAATTGTTCTAAAAATCAAGGGGCTTAACAACTTTTTAGAATGTTACATTCTGGTTTAAAATTGCCTTAGGAATCCAAAAATGATTATATATACAGCGTGTTCTATATAAAAATTTAAAACTGGAGTCATTTCCGGTTAAATCGGAAGTGACTAAAAAGTAAAAGACATGCAAAAACTCTCCTCTTCTCAGTACCATAAAAGTAATCACGACTAACTCGAGTGTGTAATTTTATTAATTTTTTTAGCAAATAAACCCCCAAAAGTCATTTAAAAATGACTATACTATATTTATATTTTGCAACCAACTTTTACCTATAACCAAGAAAAGATAGAAAAATCGTCCTGTATAAAAGTTTTATACTTTTTTATCTTTTATTTATAGCATATATTGCAATCTGGGCTTTTAATAAAAATATTGCAATATTTCGAAAATTAATACAGTTAAAAACTTAAAATTTTAAAACCCTAATAAAATTGACATACCCACTTTACTGCAGAAAAATAAATAAGGCATTCCGTTTTACATAACCAAAATATTACGAATAGCACAACTCAGGTAAATCCTGTAACAATTCTAATATCGCTTTTTAATTTTGCTTGCCCAAAATCCCTAAATACAAAATTTTGTAAATTCGGTTTTGGCGGTTTTAAAGATATTTAAGTGCTTCTATAACTTTTTTGTAAAAATATTGTGTTTTCATATCTCAGCAACTGGAAAGGAAGAACTTATAAATATGTGGAAATTTACCTAATTTAAACCGCCTCATACACAGTAAAAAATTTGGGACATTTTAGGTAAAAATAAAAAAATAAAATAAGTAGCACAACACTGAGGAATCTGGTGACAGGGCGACACCAATAGTTAATTTTTTATGCTTAAAATTACCGAGAAAGCAATTTGCGTATAAATGGATTTTTTTTTCGCCCTTTCGGGGTCATCCCACCCAGGCCTGACGACCGCCCCCTAGGTGGTGCACTGCAGCCTGAAGGCTTATTGTACCTTGACCCCTACTCCTTCCCATTCACACACCATTCATTCCATAACTTGGATGGTTGTTGCTCGGTCCGTTTGTTCACCCCCGAGCGGAACACCGCGTGCCGTTGCCCAAAACCGACAACGCCGGTCACCCATCCAAGTTATGGGCGCGCACTTCACTGCTTAACTCCGGAGATCGACGCTTGCCGAGACAACCGGAGCAGCCACGAGCGCGGATAGCAGTTGATTTTTTTATTAGCTCATTATATCCAAAATTAAAATAGCATAAGACAAAAAAATAAATTAACATTAAAAACTTAAGAAAAATAAAAAAGTATTTTTTTTCATGGGACACCCTGTATATTATGTCCCCATTAAAAAGGCCTTTTAAAAAGCTTTACAAAAATACTAAATTTGATACATCTATTTTCTTAGTTTTTAAAATATGACCACTTATGTAAATACGAAAAATAATATAGTTTTTATTATACTATACAGGGTGATTCAAAATCGATCACAAAACTTAAAGGGGTGATTCTACTTGAAAAAATAAGGGTAGAGCTTCATATAATTTTTTTCAAAATGTCATTCGTTTTCGAGTTACAAGCCGTCAAAGTTCAATTTTTATTTTGGTTTTTCACCATATTGAATTTATTTTTTAACCAATCCAGTTGATTTTTGGCACACAAATCGAGCTTTGCAGATTCTAAAATTTTGAGATAAAAGTACTTTTTTAAATACCGCCAGAGGGCACTTTACCTAAAACTTAAAATTTATTTACATCATAACTTTTTATTTTGACAGATATCGCAAAGCTGGGGCGTCATTTTATAGACAATCAAAAACTTAAAAAATAAGGTAAAAAAATGATATGAAGCTCTACCCTTATTTTGTCAAGTAAAATCACCACCTTAAGTTTCGTGATCGATTTTTGAATCACCCTGTATCTATCTACGGCACTAAAATAAGACTGTAGATTAGAGTGGAGTGAAAAGCCTCATTTTTTTTTAATTAAGAATTCTAATACCCCCAAAAAGTTGCTAAAATCGGTAAATATCTTCTGCCGCCACAAGCTCATTGAAGTTTTTAACAGTATTATAATATAATTATATTTAAAATGTTTAAGGTAACAATACAAAAATAAAATATTTTCTATGACCCTTATAACTACCTAAGATTACAGAATTGCTGCACGGACTAATGTAGTTAATATAAAAAAAATATTTTAATTTCGCCCTCCTGCCGTCTTTCTATACCGGCCTTAATTTTAACATAACTTTTTGAATAGGTTTGTCTTTAATTTACTTCAATAAAAAAACAACAACCAAAACATATTTAACTTCAAAAACAATGCAAATTATATAAATACGTTGCAAGTAAAAAATAATATTATACCTGACTGACATTCCTTCCAATTAATTAATTCAAAATCTTTAGCTAGTCCAGAAGCGTCTTAAGTCTCACAAAAACCAGTATTGACCAATTTAAAATAAATATTTCTTTCAGAGTGGAAACAAAATGTCTACCGAAGCCCCAGCGAACTTACTACGACTCATCAAATTTTCTCGTCGATGTTTTTCAACAACAAACCCTTTTTCACCAACGTTTTGTCGTCATCAGAGTTGTTGCATTCCCAACAAAAACCACTTTTCCATTGATGACAAAACACCAAAACAACAATCAATTCCCCAAAATAAAACCTTTTACTCAACCGATCGCTCTAGCCATGCTTTAACAAAAGAAAATCAATCAACGTCATACTCGACCGACGCTCGGCAAGTTTCGGTGGAACGAAACTACTCGACTGCGCCCGAACTCCAGTATTCATCGGAACGAAACTACTCGACGGAGGGTAATCGGCAATTTTCGACTGCTATAGAGTTTTATCCGGAAATGTACGACGAAATTGAAGCTGAACCGAGGATAGTCGAAAGGAATGAAAGTGTGGTGAAGCCTTATAGTGAAATTCCGGGTCCCAAAGAGCTGCCCTATATTGGAAATTCCTGGAGATTTGCACCATTTATAGGTAAAACTATATTTTACTAATGCATCTAAAAAAAAAAAAAAAATGGCCTGTGCAAGGATTTATTTTATACAGTCATATAAATACAGGGTGGCCCACCATATCCGACACGGTCTGTAGCTGGATAACCAAGGGGTTTTTAAAAAAGTCAATACTGGAACATATACAGGTCGGATAAGACCACAGTATAAAATTATTTTAGTCTATACAGGGTGTCTCAAAAAAGTGTGACGCATTAAAGTTATATTTTGTTAAATGGAACTCCCTATATTTTATGACGGTTTTAGATTCTACTTTAAAAAATAACTCAAGTTTGTTTATAGTACTAACTGTCTAATTTTATTCGTTTTTGTAATATTTGATTTTTTGAAAAATGCAGAGGTAAAATTAAATTGATTTTACTTTAACACTTTTAATACTTTAAACTTTAAAATGTGTAACAAGATTAGAGAAAGTCTGACATATCATACGTAGGTCAAATCAAGATCAAATATTGTACAGGGCGATCAAAAAATATTTTCAGTTTTTCAGAAAATCCAATAGCCATATCTCTTATTTTAAATGGAACACCCTGTATTATTTTACGTTACATGATGACAAATAAAATACACCTTTTAATGGTGTATAGGTTGCCTAAACCTATCTTTTGTGTTTTTTTAGTAAAATCTGTTTTACAAATTTTTAGTGCAAATGTTTATTTAAATTAAAGTTTGCTGTGCCATAGCAGTCATTAATATTTTTCTTTAAAAAAATAACAACGACCATTTATTGATTACTAGTGTTTTAGTCAGTTTAAAAGAAATTTCAATGATTCTAAATAAAAACCATTCTTCTACAATAACAAGATGATATAATACTGGTAGGATGTGAAAAAAATGGTTTACTTTAGTCTAGAGTTAATCCTGAAAAATATTCCAGGAGAAACCATCTGATAACCTTAATAGTTGCTTTAAAAAATTTGATTATGGATAATGGAAGAAACGAGTTATAGGTCACAGAATGTCGTCATAACTGACCAAAGGCGTTATTAGGATTGTTTAAAAATACAAGTTTTATCATTACCACCACATTCAGCTGAAATAAGTGTTATTGGAAGTAGCATTATAAGCAACTAATGAATTTTTTTGTGAATTTTAAAAATAGTGGCAGATAATAGAAAATCTTTTAATTTTGTGCTTTTTTCCAACAAATTTACATTTTGCAATAACGGCTTAGTAAATAGGCATAGCATTATCACAGCCTACTTACATTTAAATAGACATTTGGAATAAAAATATGTTAAAACGGAATTTACTTAAAAAGTATAAAAGATAGGTATAGGCAACCTATACACCATTCCAAAGAGCATTTGGTTTGTCATCATGTGGTGTAAAAAAATACAGGCTGCTCCATTTAAAATAAGAGTGGTATTGCTATTTGAATTTCAAAAAATTGAAATTATTTTTTGATCACCCTGTATAATCTATGATCTCGATATGACCTACGTATGATAAGGCAAACTTTTCCTAATCTTGAAACAAATTTTAAAGTTTAAGGAGTTTATATTGTTAAAATAAAATTAATTTAATTGCACCCCTGCATTTTGAAAAAGAATCAAATATCCCAAAAACGAATAAAATTAGACAGTTGGTACTATTAACAAACTTGAGTTATTTTTTAAAGTAGAATCTAAAACCGTCATAAAATATAGGGTGTTCCATTTAAAAAATATAACTTTGATACGTCACACTTTTTTGAGACATCTTGTATAGAGTAAAATAATTTTATACTGTGGCTTTATCCGACCTGTATATGTTTCAGTTTTTACTTTTTTAAAAACCCCATGGTTATCCAGCTACAGACCGTGTCGGATATGGTGGGCCACCCTGTACATAGTATGAGTCTACTTATTCTACGATTCTCAAGGGTGTTAACTTTTTAAAAAAATTGAACTTTAAATATTAATTTTAAGGAATTTAGTATTTGTGGTCTTACATAATTATTAATAAAAAATGAAAAACACAATTTTCAAAGAAAAAAATTCTTCCTATACAGGGTGATTAAACTTAGGTCGGCTTTATTGATAACTTCTTTATTACTGCAGATACGTTGTCGGGTAAATTAATGAAGTTGTAGCATTTTTCCCGTTGATTAACGTGCTGCCAACTGAAAAACAATTGAACATCTGGTTTTTAATTTATTGCAAAAATTAAATTTTTAAATGGAACACCCTGTATAATATATCACCATTCGATTAGATACTAAACTTAGTGCTTATAGCTTAGAGCTGCAGAGATAATGGAAATTTAAAATGGCTTTCTTCTTTTTTATTTTTGGACAATCCACGAAGGCTGAAAGCCTAAATACTAACGTACCGTGGATGTCTTAAGCGAGGTAAGAGGGAGTTTGTTGACACGGGACTTAAATACTGAAGATTTGGGGGAAGGAAAGACCTCCGCTGGCAGTAGGTTCTACAGTCTAGAAACTCTAGGGATAAAAGAACGAACGAAATGGGAAGTTAGGGGCCTGTCCAATTGGACCGTATAGGGATGCATACGTGCGGCACCACGAGTTACTCTGTTGGGAGCTGCAAGAGGAGGGACTATACTGGATAATTCGTCGGAGCAGAAGCCGTAAAAGTATCTATAGAAGAGCGATAGATCTCCCACAGCTCGACGATGGGCAAGAGAAGGAAGTCTTTGAGTAAGTAAAGGATCATTAATAAGAGGAACAACCCTTTTTTGAATGGCATCAAGAATGGTGAGGATTGTAGGGGATGCCATTCCCCAGACATGAGAACAATATTCCAGAGAGGGTCGAATTTGGGACACATACAGAGTGTATAAATTGGAAGGAGAAAAATACTTTTTGGCTCGGAAAAGAAATCCAAGCTTTTTTGAAGCCGCGGGGGCTATAGATACAATATGTTTATGCCAGTTAAGGTTATTCTTAAATGTGACGCCCACAAGGTTAAATGTGTCCCCGCTCTGCAAAACCTGGCCACTCATAAGCAAAGGGTGAGTGTTTAATGATTTTTTCGCGACAAGGAACATGATTGTGTTTTGGATGCATTAAATTGAATGAGATTTTTGGCGCCCCAATCCAATATCAAATTGAGATCCTGTGAAAGAGATATCTGCATCGCCCTGCGTTTGCCTTCCAAGTCGGGTTGAGAGATTGGTTTGGGAACCTGAAAAGTGGAGTGAAGGGTACTATCGTCAGCATAACTATGAATGGAATTAATTGTGGACGAGAGAAGGTCGTTGATGTGACGAAGAAACAAAGTTTGGTGCTAGTACTGAACCCTGTGACACTCCAGCATTAATTTCGTGAAAGCCTGAAGAGTGGCCATCAACAATGACTGATATACGTCAATTAAGATCAGATTTGGATGCCCATATTTCCAAAACTATAAGAGATAGACATATCAAATGTGGCATATTCTTAAAAGTCTTTAATATATCTTTTTAATGGTGATGCAATATACAGCGTGTTTTATTTTTAAAAATGCCAGTACTTTTTAATTTCGGAGGAATGCCGTATTTCCAAAACTATTAAAAATTGGATATACAGGGTTATTCAAAAATCGATCACGAAACTTAAGGGGTGATTCTACTTGACAAAATAAGGGTAGAGCTTCATATAATTTTATTTCAAAATGTCATTCGTTTTCGACTTACAAGCCGTCAAAAATCAATTTTTATTTTGTTTTTTCGCGACATTGCATTTAATTTTTAACCAATCCAGTTGATATTTGGCACACAAATCAATCTTTGCAGATTCTAAAATTTTAAGACAAAAGTACTTTTTTAAATACCACCAGAGGGCACTTTACCTAAAACTTAAAATTTATTTACATCATACCTTATTTATTTTGACAGATATTGCAAAGCTGGAGGCGCCATTTCATAGACAATCATGAAACTTACACTTTTTTTTTAAATTAAAATCCTGTATTTTAAAAAATAAAGAATATGCGGATTCATTTTTGTATAAACTTTTTTCTAATTTTTGTGAGACTACCTAGCACTTTGGTATTGCAGCTTACGAACACACTGTATATTTTTATTTAGGTCAATACAAAATTCACGAGTTGGACAAAGTTATGTGGTCCTTGTATAAAGATTATGGACGTATAGTAAAAGTTGGAGGACTTATAGGTAAGTTACTTTTTTTATAAAATAACTTAAAAGTTAGAGTTTAATTGTCAATAAATAATTATAATAGTACTTAATTCACAAATTCTTAAGTACATAGAAAAACACAAAATTTTGCATGACAGGCAGTATGGATTTCGCCACAAAAGATCTACAGCAGATCTTCTTTCCTTCGTGTCACACTGTTGGAATAGGTCTCTTGAGTTTCTAGGTGAGTCTCAGATCGTTGCTCTTGATATATCCAAAGCTTTTGACCAGGTCTGGCATGCCGCACTTCTTAATAAACTTCCCTCCTATGGTCTTTTAACTAAACTCTGCACTTGGCTCTCTAGTTATCTATCTGATTGACGTATATCAGTTATTGTGGATGGCCATTCTTCAAGCTTTCACCAAGTAAATGCTGGAGTCCCTCAGGGCTCAGTTCTGGTACCAACATTGTTTCTTCTTCACATCAACGACCTTCTCTCGTCCACAACTAATTCCATTCATAGTTTCGCCGACGATAGTACCCTTCACTCCAGTTTTCAGGTTCCTAAACCCATCACTAAACCTAACTTGGAAAACAAACGCAGAGCGATGCAGATATCTCTTTCGCAGGATCTTAATTTAATATTGGATTGGGGCGCTAAAAATCTCGTCCATTTTAATGCATCCAAAACACAATCATGTTCCTTGTCGCGAAAAGAGTCATCAAATACTCATCCTCTACTTATGAGCGGCCAAGTTTTACAGAGCAAAGACACCTTCAATCTTGTGGGCGTCACATTTGAAAGTAACCTTAACGGGCATAAACACATTGTATATATAGCCACGGCAGCTTCAAAAAGCTTGGATTTCTCTTTCGGGCCAAAAAGTATTTTTCCGCTTCTAATTTATACATTTTATATGCGTCCCAAATCCGTTCTCATATCTGGGGCATGGCGTCCCCCACAACCCTAAGCATTCTTGATTCTATTCAAAGAAGAGCTACTCGTCTCATTAATGATCCTTCACTTACAGAAAGGCTTCCCTCTCTTGCCCATCGTCGGGCTGTGGGGGATTTATCGCTTTTTATAGGTACTTCCATGGCTTCTGCTCTGAAGAACTGTCCAGTATAGTTCCTCCCTCACGGTTGCCAACAGAGAAACTCGTGGTTCCGCGCGTATGCATTCCTATACGGTCCAACTGGACAGGCCCCGAACTTCCCCTTTCGTTCGTTCTTTTATCCCTAAAGTTTCTAGAATGTGGAACCTGCTGCCCGCGGAGGTCTTTCCTTCCCCCCAAATCTTCAAATATTTAAGTCCCCTGTCAACAAACTCCCTCTTACCTCGCTTAAGACACCCACGGTTCGTTAGTATTTAGGCTTTTAGCCTTCGTGGTTTGTCCAAAGATAAAAAAAAATTGTCAATAAAGTTCAACTGAGCCACAGCCTTGGCCCTTAGTTTCTTTGACAAAATTTAAAACAATAATAATTGTTGTGGTTATCTAAGCATTCATTTTTTTTTAATTTAAATTCCAGGTCATCCGGATCTTCTTTTCGTTTTCAATGGCGAAGACATAAGAAGAGTTTTTAGGAGAGAAGAAGGGATGCCCCATAGGCCTTCCATGCCTTCTTTACACTATTATAAGCAGAAACTTAAAAGGAGTTTTTTGCAGGAAACGAAGGAGTTATTGGAGTGTAAGTGTGTTCAAAAATAAAAAACAAACGTTTATCTTATTAGAATACGCGTGATTTTTTCTTTTAAGAATAATTAGCTTTGTTCGCGGGTCTAGTAATGAACCGATTCTGAACCAGAACCGAACTGGTTTAGAATTGTTTTAAAGCGCATGTCTAGTTATTTATTAGTTCGGAATTTTTATTTACCGCAAACGATTTTCTATACAGCTGAGGATGTAGTCTAACCTAGCCTTTTGGTTAGGATTTTTTATGGTTAAATTGGATACTACACAAAAAAAATAAAATTCAAACAAAAAGGTAAATTGTTATACTGTCGAAAGCCACTCGAGGTCTCTCGGCGGAAGACGAGGAATTCCTGCCTCCTCTCGTTTTTAACATAAGTATGTGTATTTAACTAAAGATAAAATTCAAACAATAAGAAATGGTAGAATCTTGTAATATTGTCTATATTTTTTAATTAAATCTTTATTTATTTTATTGCATACGGAATACAATTAAAAATCCTTTGTTTATATACGGTCAGAATCACAAAAATATAAAAAAATATTCAACAGGTATATATTAACCCACATAAAAAGTGGCAGAAACAAATGAACTGTAATACAATGGTTTATTTCTGTACCACAAAAACAGAAAACAGCTGACCATGTCGACAATGCGCATGAAATTCCGAACTGAACTTTTAGTTCCAACAAAAATCCCAGGACTGCTAATCAGGTTACGAACCGGTAACGAACTGATTCCATTGTAACCTGCGAACACAGAACTGTTACTAAAAATTCAGGATTTTTACTAACTGCGAACGCTGCGTTTTTCACTGCGCATGCGAATAGTTCCAGAACCGGTTCAGAATCAAACCCACGAACAAAGCTAATATAACATTCTCAAATAAACTGAAATAATTGACTAAATTCCAAAACTACTTTTTGGGGAAAAACATTTCTTGGAAAAATGTGTTGATAACTCATCGATAAGTTAGGGGATAAATTGTGTTGTGTGTGTGGGAATTGAGCTTCTGCTTCCAAATATAAGGTGCTTAATTTTAGTTTTTAAATTTATTCAAAAGTTTAAAAAGAACAATTAATTAACCAAATTTAATTTAATTTTTTTTAATAGTCATGGTCCAAAATGGGAAGCTTTCAGAAGACAAGTACAGCAAATTTTATTGCCACCAGCAACTGCCAAGAAATACGTCGAGCCACTGGACATCATTGCTGGAGATTTTCTATCATTGTAAGTCATAATTAATTTTTTAATATTGTTATTAAAATAATAAACTAAATGTTATATACCGGGGAAGAGAGAATATTTGGAAATTTTACAGCATGACATTAAAAAGTAAAATATCGAAATATAAGTTATTAAAAAAATGAAATACCTATACACAGCCTTCCTTCTCTTGCCCATCGTCGAGCTGTGGGAGATCTATCGCTCTTCTACATATACTTTTACGGCTTCTGCTCCGACGAATTGTCCAGTATAGTCCCTCCTCTTGCAGTTCCCAACAGAGAAACTCGTGGTGCCGCGCGTATGCATCCCCATACAGTTCCATTGGACAGGCCCCGAACTTCCCATTTCGTTCGTTCTTTTATCCCTAGAGTTTCTAGACTGTGAAACCTGCTGCCAGCTGAGGTCTTTCCATCCCTCCCAAATCTTCAAGTTTTTAAGTCCCGTGTTAACAAACTTCCTCTTACCCTGCTTAAGACACCCACGGTACGTTAGTATTTAGGCTTTCAGCCTTCGTGGATTGTCCAAAGATAAAAAAACAGCCTTCTTAATCTTATGAGCCGTGAAGGAGGAAATCTGGCAACACAGCACTGTAGAAATGTCAAATAAAGTTTAGAAGTAAACGGAAACAACTTTAAACGATTGCTTTTAGGGTAACTATAGTGGAAAACCTAATTTAAAGCGTTTGTTATTTTAAAGTGCATCTTATGTAATACCAAATAAGCTTTTATATTTATAACTAAACATACATGCTTTCAATTTATTTTAAGTATTGCAAATATTACTAAATAATAAATGTTTAGTTAAATTTAAAAAACTACGTTGGTCTGTTCGCAAAAAATACATAAAGAGTGGTAGAAAAAATCCTAACAACGTGAACAAATTTGTATAAAGCAGAAAAGTTCCTAATAAGTTTTGCAGACACATTATTGCTTTTGAGGCAACTATAGTATTTAAAATTATACCTATATGTTGTCTTGCAATAATATAGTTTGTTGAACAGCAAGTGATTCTGAGCATAAAAAAATATGGCAGGTGAAATTTAGGAAGCTTAGGCTTTCTAAAAACGTCTTTTTTTTTTTTGTCAAATTCAAAACCATCTGGCTCTTCCTACAAATTTTGGCCCCTCTTGGCCACCCCTAAACCAAAACGCTAACGTCGCAACTGGAAAATATATTTGAACTCATGAAATTTTGGAAACGGAATAAGTAGAGCGGGTGTGATATATTATACCTTATTTTTCACCTTTTCCTTTATTTAATAAATTTAAAATTTGAATCTACGGTAAATTATTATCTCCTTGTATATTGCAGCAGTTTGTTCATTGTTCAGAACTTTTAACTAGCTTCCCTATATATTTACACAGATAGATAGCAATGGTAAAACAATATGTATTGAGTTTTTTCTTGAGAGTAAAACATTGAATCTGACCTTAGTTTTTTAGTCTGGCTGAATAACATTATTTTTCCATAAAATAATTACTGTAATGATTAACCATGCATTAAAGAAAAAACTTTAATTAATGTTAAGATGATTGATCTTAAGTTGAATTTACTTGCATTACTCTTAAGTATTCAAGTATTAAGTTCTTAACATTATAATAACAGTCCTAGAAAATATCGTTTATACTGGGTGTTTTATAGTTGCGGTGAAAAATTTAAGGTCATATTCATGAGATAATTCTATGTACAAAACTTCATATACAGGGTGATCATTCTTAAGTCGGCACTATTGCTAACTGGCAATACGGATTTCGTCACAAGAGATCTACAGCTGATCTTCTTTTTCTTCGTTTCACACAACTGGAACAAGTCTCTTGAGTTTCTAGGTGAGTCCCAGATCGTTGCTCTTGATATATCTAAAGCTTTCGACCAAGTCTGGCATGACGCACTTCTTAATAAACTTCCCTCCTACGGTCTTTCAACTAAACTCTGCTCTTGGCTCTCCAGTTATCTTTCTAATCGACGTATATCAGTCATTGTTGATGGCCACTCTTCAAGCTTTCACGAAATTAATGCTGGAGTGCCTCAGTGTTCAGTACTGACACCAACTTTGTTTCTTCTTCACATCAACGATCTTCTTTCTTCCACAACCAATCCCATTCATAGTTATGCTGAAGATAGTACCCTTCACTCCACTTTTCAGGTTCCCAAACCAATCTCTCAACCCAACTTGGAAAGCAAACGCAGGGCGATGCAGATATCTCTTTCACAGGATCTCAATTTAATATTGGATTGGGGCGCCAAAAATCTCGTTCAATTTATGCATCCAAAACACAGTCATGCTCCTTGTCGCGAAAAAAATCATCAAACACTCATCCTTTGCTTATGAGTGGCCAGGCTTTGCAGAGCGGGGACACATTTAACCTTGTGGGCGTCACATTTGAGAATGACCTTAACTGCCATAAACACATTGTATCTATAGCCACCGCGGCTTTAAAAAACTTGGATTTCTTTTCCGAGCCAAAGAGTATTTTTCTCCTTCCAATTTATACACTTTGTATGTGTCCCAAATTCGACCCTCTATGGAATATTGTTCTCATGTCTGGGGAATGACATCCCCTACAACCCTCAGCATTCTTGATGCCATTCAAAGAAGGGCTGTTCGTCTTATTAATGATCCTTTACTTACTCAAAGTCTTCCTTCTCTTGCCCATTGTCGAGCTGTGGGAGATCTATCGCTCTTCTATAGATACTTTAACGGCTTCTGCTCCGACGAATTATACAGTATAGTCCCTCCTCTTGCAGCTCCCAATAGAGAAACTCGTGGTGCCGCGCATATGCATCCCTATACGGTTCAATTGGACAGGCCCCGAACTTCCCATTTCGTTCGTTCTTTTATCCCTAGAGATTCTAGACTGTGGAATCTACTCCCAGCGGAGGTCTTTCCTTCCCCCCAAATCTTCTAATTTTTAAGTTCCATGTTAACAAACTTCCTCTTACCCTACATAAGACACCCACGGTACGTTAGTATTTAGGCTTTCAGCCTTCGTGGATTTTCCAAAGATAAAAAAAAAAATTGAGCACCATAGGCATAACTAGCTAGCCACTGAACCTGGGGGGCTTAGGGGGCACAAAATAAATGGGAATCATGGCAACACGTAATTGCTGTGGCAAAATTTATTTTCTTTTCCGTCCAAAAAGGTAGTTACGCCGATTTATTGCTATTATTTATTATTCATTTTTAGTTCGATATATCAATTAGTTTTCTGCGGACATGTGATATTGAAATGTTTCACGAACTATTTCGTAATCTAATCATTTACAATCATCAACTACTCCGAACAAGTTTCTGTCAGCCTTATGCTGAGAGTACGTCTAAAACTGCACGTATGCGCAGATCGCGCACTAGCTCTTTCTCTGTTACTCTCCTACAGAAAATCTATAAAGGAATTTATTTATCCTGGCGATCCTAATCAGGATAACGGGATACTGTTTGCAGATTATTGCATTGTCATGGGTCCTTGATACGTGTGCAAAGTTTCAAAGAAATCGAATCGCTGGAAGTTATAGAGGTTTCAATAAAGTAATTTTAATACTTTCGTTATTTCTTGCTTTAGTTTTTTTTTCTAAGCAAAAACTTCAAAACACGATGATGTGTATCCAATAAATAAAAGTTATTAAGCAAAGCCTGGTGTGTGCAAAAAGAAACAATAAAAGGTTAAAGAAGTAACGATTGCATATTATATGAAACAGATGATTCGTAACCAATTGGTATTCAAATGTAGGACATTCCACAAAATGGTACACTGATTATTTTCATATTTTATTAAAAACTATAATAAAATACATATTTCAACAGTAAATATACATCACCGGAAAAATATGCAACTTTGTTTTTTGTTGTTATGAAGAACAAGTTTTTGAACCTCGACGGTGCAGTAAGAAATAGGAAAGACCTTGAAACCATTCACTTATTAAAGAGGTTCAGTGAACTATATATTTTATATGCCATACGCAAATCCAATCAACAATTTAATAAATTTAAAGGTTTTAGTATGGGGGCTTATGTCAATGTTTTCTGATTAAGTTGCTTGAGGTTGAAAAAGATTACTAAGTCTATGTTTGCCCATACACACCCACTGAAAAGGCACTCGCGAGACTTCTTTAAAAGCGATGCCACACACATAAACTAAATTCTTGCCAGAAGAATATGGACTTTTTGAAATATATTTTTTATTTAAAACAATTTACCCGATGAAAAACAATATTTTTGCTTTAAGAAATTGCATAGTCTTTTCATTAAATAATCTTATTCTTACTGTATATTCTTTAAATAAGTACATATTTTTTTTAAGGCACAGTTTGTCTTAAATAAAGAATAATAAGATAAGCTATATATAAGAAAACAGGAAAACTAAAATACGTATCTTTAGCCAAAGCAAAGTAGTATTGCTAGTATGTTAGTCTCTACTTAAAATAAATGTGAGTTTGTATAATCGAGTCGAGAAAATAATATACACAAAAAAGCATTCTTAAGCTAAAAAATTATGTTTGCTTGACTAAATCAAAGAATACTAATTCGTAGAACATCACAAGTGAGATTTCAGTGTACCCTGAAATTTTAGTACCTACCCAGAGTGGCGTTCCAGTGACGCAAATAGAGCGCTCCCGAGTAGCTCAGGAGCATTTCGTTCTACTTTATGGCGTTCCAGTGACGGAAAGTGTTATGCACCTGAGCTACTCCGTTTTTCTTTCCCCTTGCCCCTCATGCACCACCCCTCTTTTGGTTTTTGTGCTTCAAACGTGTTTTTTATGGTTAAGGATGGATTTTTTTAAATTATTTATTTAAAATGGAATTAGATATTTAAAAGAAATTATTATTATAAAGCCAAGAAAGGTTAAAAACAAAGAAATTTTAAAATTTCTTATAGTATTTCTCTTTCCTTGTCAAGGAAGCGTTCCAGTGACTAACTTTTAGAGCAGTTCAAGAGCTTCAAGCCCTGGAGCGTGACGCACAAAAATTTTCGTCACTGGAAAGACCTCTCTGACCACCACATAGCGAAAGTTGGCACCGGACCAATAAGAAAATTGGTCGATGCCATGTCGAGTTTCTATTGGTCGATTGGAATTATTTCGCTATCTGGTGGTCAGGGTAGGTACTAAAATTTCAGAATACGCTTAAATCTCATTTGTGATGTTCTATGGATTAGTATTCTTTGACTTAATCCAAGGTTAGTTTATATTTATAAGGTTGCGACATATCCTCAATTTAGGCGGTTCGAGGTCGAGGACGCAAGGAAGGGCACTTCTCGGAGAAAAGTTGCAAGACTGGGTAAAATCAAAGCTGAAGATCAATCCAGTGGCGTCTAGAATTTGCGTATTTCATTTTGCATTGTTTTGGAAGTGATATTTGTGGAAAGATGTAATTCTAAATGTTTTTTATTTAAAGTAAAAGAATTTACAACTTAATAACAATTAAAAACTGTTGTGTAAACGGTTGTTCTACTAATACAATAAACTGTGTATCTCCGGCACTGAACAACATGGCCGAAAAATGGGAGATGTGACGTCATAACACGTCAAAGCAATATGGCCGAATGTCGTGACCTTATATAGACCGACTTTGGACTTAATCTATTTTTTGTTTCTGCTAACCAAATATTTTCAAGAATATCATTTACAAATAAGAATATATTCTTTTCGTTGTATACAAAAACATTTTTTAAAATAAGCATATTTCTTAAAATTTCCATTCAGTTTGGAACCAATTTGATCTCTTGTTTTTTTTTATTTGTTTAATGTATGGTTTTCGCGTAAATAAATAGAAGCTATTTCTCGGAATTGTCATTTTGTATCGCTAATATAAAATTCTACAGTAAAAATTAACCTTTGTTATTTATTCCCATAGATAATCTACGTTTAGATCCGCAGTGGCAAGAAGCATTTTTCGGATTTTTACGACCTGGCGCAGTAAACAAATGGACGGGTGGACGAACATACGCACTTAAAAGCCGTGGTAAAATACAAACACCGGCACCCCGTGCCCTCCGACCGCGGTCTGACCGTGACCGTTGTATGTACCTTCTCATACAACGCCGTGACGCTCATTAGCTACCGTACTCCGAACAGAAAACCAAAGTAGCTTTCCAGTGACGACTTTTTTTGCATCACGCTCCAAGGCTTGAAGCTCTTGATCTGCTATAAAAAGTTAGTCAGTGGAATGCATCCTTAGACAAGGAGAGATAACTATAAGAAATTTTAAAAATTTCGTTTTTTTTTAACCTTTCTTGGCTTTATAATAATAATCTCTTTTAATATCTAATTCTATTTTAAACTAATAATTTTAAAAAATCCATCCTTAACCATAAAAAACACGTTTAAAGCACAAAAACCAAAAGATGGGCTGGTGCATGAGGGGCAATGAAAAAGAAAAACGGAGTAGTTTAAGTGCATAACTGCCTTTTCATATTAGCAAAAGACGGAAGACGGGCGACAGACCAACGTTATCGAAGTGTATGGAGTCAAATGAAACCTTTCATACGCAGACAACGGGGAAAGTGGGCAAACTCAAAGGCTTCGTATAATTTTTTATCTCTCTGTCAGTCAAAACCGGCTTAGTGTGTAAAGACGCTAACACTTTCCGTCACTGGAACGCTATAAAGTAGAACGAAATGCACCTGAGCTACTCGGGAGCGCTTTATATGCGTCACTAGAAAGCCACTCTGGACGCTGGCGTCGTCGACAAATTCTTTCCGATAATGCGGATAGTCTGTTTGGCTCCAGGCGCATTTACCCTCGATTATTATATGCGCACAAACCCGTTTTTGAAATGTAACTTTTGTTTCGCGCAGGTAATAACATTGGCAATCCATCGATATCCGTGTTATTCCTTAACTAGGATAGGGATTTGGCCATGCGGAGATATGTTATCTATTTATTAGGCGAAAACCGTACATCAAATAAAAAAAGTCAAAAGATCCAATTAGTTCTAAGCTAAATGAGAATTGAAAAAACTATTTTTATTTTAGAAAAATGCATCTTTTTTTTCCTAAAAAAATAATTACCTTAAAAACCTCATGGAAAACACACTGGTGATTTTTTTCTTACATGACAGAAAATGACTTCTGATGAATAGGAGGCGTCCCAAATTTTATAAAAATATATTAGTTAACATAAAAGTTGTTAATCAATAATTTCTTTAAAATTTAAAACCCCTTATTTCAAAGTGTTTTAGGACATAGGTTCATATGATTTTTGGTAATTTATAGATTTTTTGGCGGAAACGATTCGTTCTCGAGATATTTATCATCAAAATTCAAATTTTAACCAAGCTTAGTTTCACTATATCCCCCTTCTTTTTGCACACAATTCTTGATTTAAAGCTAAAGTGTCACACAATATTTGATTTTCACCTTTTAAAACCCCGTTTTTCTACGTTTTTTACATTATTTTTGCATTAAATTGCGTAGTTTTTCTTTGATAATGCGGCAACCACACATACACATAGGGCTTCATGGCACACTGGGATTAAAATGATTCAAAGTATAGCTATGCAATTTAATGCAAAAATAATGTAAAATACATAAAAAAATGGGGTTTTAAAAGGTGAAAATCAAATATTATGTGCCACTTTAGTTTTAAATCAAGAATTGTGTGCAAAAAGAAGGGGGAATATTGTAAAAATTGTAGGATTAGTTTAAAATATAAGTCTGATGATGAATATCTCAAGAACGAAACGTTTCCGCCAAAAAATTCTTTCAGATTCGTGATCAGCGCCTCAAAAAACCCCCGTACACCAAATTTCGTTAAAATCGGAGTTGCCGCAGGTTTCTAGAAAATTACCGTTTTTTTGCCTGTATAATGGTCATTTTAATTCATGAAATACTTTTTATAAAAGTACAGTAGCACTCGTATTATACTATATGTTTAGTATTAAAGTTTATAAATTAATTAAAATAAATTAATAATATTCCTCCAGAACTGGGTCGTAAGATATTTTTTCCTGTGTTTGCGTAATTTTTGATCGTGAGTATGGCTACAATTTTATGCTAATATTAGCCAATTAGTAAATAGGTATGTCAGACTTTTTTGTTTTGAAATAGTACTGGTTCAAAAATACACAAGCAAACTTTTGTTTCCTTATTATTAACGTATTTTTATAGAAGGAGCAGTTTAAAAATGTAAATTCGGTGCTCTTTGATAAGAAAAAAAATCATAAAAAAGTTTAAAGCAAATAAATGGGCATGCTTATCTTCGCGGCCGCCATTGCTATATTTCTTTTATGATATGCCGGTTGATGCAGCTGGTCATCGCACTATGGGATAGAAATTAATTTTTTTAGTCAAAATTCTGAAACTTACCAATCTAACTTAAACTGGAAAAATATTATAAATTATTACAAATGCTTTTTGGAAACCTAAAACTTATTATATGTTATTATAAATTTACACTCCCCTTAATATAATTATTTTTTATTGTACAAAATAAACAAAAATGTCAGCTTGTTTGGTTAGTTCAGTAGTATTCTAATCAGTAATCCGATGATTATTATCTCATATGATATATAGGGTACGACAATAGGTATGATTTTTTAAAATGGAATACCCTGAATATTATATCACCACCAGAAAAATCTTTTAAAATGCTTTAAAAAATACTAGATTTGATGTGTCTATCTCAATTAGTTTCGGAAATATGACCATTAAAATCTGAAAAATAATTTTAAATTTTTCTTTTTTAGAGATACATCTTCCCAACTTTTTTATTTTTTAACGTATAAAATAAATAAAAAACACTGTTTTGTTGGGTAGATTCTGTAGAATCCATATCTTTCATCAGAATGCTTTTATCTTTTGGGATATACAGTGTAGGACAAAACATATTAAATTTTAAAATGGAAAACCTTGTAAATTATAAAAAATCTTGTATCTGTCCTTAGACTCAGAAGTAGCAAAAAGTATAGGAAGGCAATTGTAAGTACAAAAACTGATAAAGAAAAAGGTAAAAAAATCTTGTAATCTATTAGGAACTCATTTCAATATTCCTACTGTACGGTGTTGTTTGCAACGTTGCCTTTCTTACTTCACGACTCAGAGTTTAAGAAGGCTGTGTAAGTATTATTTGTTTTGTATTACTAGAAGTACCCAAACTAAAAAAACAGTTGTTTAAATGTCCTTGTACACCTACATACTTAATAATTGACGAAAAATCTATTATATAACGTTCATAATGAAATAATAAAATCAAAGACCGCAACCAAATATACAGATTTCGTGGCACCAAGTAAAATGTTATTAGAGTTTTAGGTCAAGAGTTATCATAATTCGACGATTTCACATGAAGTCTAGACAATCTAAGGAAGTGTCAACAATTGTAACTTCTTTAAGACATTCAGGGTGCAATTAATTTAATTAGTTTTAATTAATTACAATATTGTCCGGAATATGAAAGATTATTATACCAGTCCCAGGGTCAGTAATGAAATGAAATTTATGATAAGAACACTTTTAAATCCATTTTCCTACGACCACTTGTGAAAATAGCAAATAGCACACTGGTTTCATGCATAGAAAATGCGTTATATCACACTAGTGTTGCAAAGTATTTTTTTAATTGACCGGAAAATTGAATTTTCCACTCAATTTTTAAGCGGAAAATGCTATTTTACAGGGCTAATTTACTTTCCGGTCCCTAGTTTACTTTCCGGTCTCTCATTTACTTTCCGGTCCCTGATATCAAAAATCCTGTTAGCCATGACAAAAATTGTCAGAGTTCAATTGTTACTATTTGACAGTTCAAGATATTGTAAAGTAAAGAAAGCATCATTTTGCCAAAATGGAGTCAGACATGGAAAATCCAGATGAAATAATTGAAGCGGCCTTGCCTTATTGTCGTTTAAATATAACACTAAAAATTTACACAGTTTTTTCTTCCGGTCAATTAAAAAAATTATGTACGATACTCGACCGGAAATAATTTTTACGGGTCTCCTCAAAACTACAGGACTGGCCTACGGCTCGCCCTGTAAATGTTTTTCGTCGACCCGTAAAATACCATTTTCCGGTCTAGTAACGTAAATAGCTATTTTTTTAATTGACCGGAAAATTGAATTTTCCACTCAATTTTTTAAGCGGAAAGTGCTATTTTACAGGACTAATTTACTTTCCGGTCCCTAGTTTACTTTCCGGTCTCTCATTTACTTTCCGGTCCCTGATATCAAAAATCCTGTTAGCCATGACAAAAATTGTCAGAGTTCAATTGTTACTATTTGACAGTTCAAGATATTGTAAAGTAAAGAAAGCATCATTTTGCCAAAATGGAGTCATTACACAGTTTTTTTTCCGGTCAATTAAAAAAAATTATGTACGATACTCGACCGGAAATATTTTTACGGGTCTCCTCAAAACTACAGGACTCGCCTACGGCTCGCCCTGTAAATGTTTTTTCGTCGACCCGTAAAATACCATTTTCCGGTCTAGTAACGTAAATAGCTATTACAGCACTAGTGTTGCAAAGTACTTTACAACACTCGTGTGATATATATTATGATGTCATTCTAAAAACTGCTATTGGTTTTGCAAGTGACATATTTATTGTAGTGACAGTAAAAAAACTTTTTACTTACCTTAAATAGTAGAACCCAAATTACCGAAAATCATCTTATTAACGTTAAGTTACTACACAGTATAAGCTTTCTTTTAATATTAAAAAGAGTAATAATAAAATTTCCGAAAAATAAACATAAACAAAAATAGACATAACCACAAAAAACTCAATTTTACATATGATGTTCAGTTTCATTAACTCGTTTTACCAATTTTACCCCCACCCCCAGTATCCCTTTTCACTTCCCGGTCCCGTAAGTTTGTTTACTGATATTTTTAAAAACGGAATATTTTGGATATGCGCCACTTATGTTTTATTTAGAAGAGTGTCTAAAATATGTAAGTATCAATAATTTTTAAAAACCCCTTAAAATAGCAGAAAACCGTATTAAACTATTACCGTTATTACCTAACCAAACCATACAATTTTTATTAAGTGAGGGCCTTTTTAAATTCCAAAATGATAAAAGTTATATAATGCCTTTAGATAGGTGATTTTTGATGTAAAAATATTGTCAAAACAGTATAATATAGCAGTGAGGAAAAGTACATATCACACTAGTGTTACAAAGTAAAAATCACCCTAGTGTTGCAAAGTTCTCAATTGTTTTTTATTTTTCTGCAAAGACAAACTTAATTTTTTTGGTGAATTATTTGTGGTCGTAGGAAAAATAGTGTACAGTACTCGTGTGAAAATGACTTTCTTACAATCGTGGGTTTGTCGCACTCGGCTAACGCCTCGTGCTACAATATTCCCACTCGTGTGAAATTAGTCATTTTCCACACTTGTAATGTAATATACTATTTTCTACTAGCGTGTAGAAAGCAGCACTTTTCCGCACGCAATTTAGTTTGGAAAGTGTCACTTTTTCACACTAGTGCGGAAAATAATCGCTTTTCCGCACTAGTGCGAAAAAGTAAACCCTTGAAAATTTCCCACTTAAACAGGTACTTAAAACGTTTTTAATTCTGAAGTTTGACTTGGTATAATTTTATTTTGGCATAGTATTCTTTTTATTTGTACAAATAAGGTGTAAACTTAACGAAATATTCACTAAACATTAATATTGTTTTAAAAACATTGTTTCAAAATCCTGATATATATTAAATTTGCTTGTCAGATTTTAGTTTTGACAGGTGCCGGTGTCCATATTATAAAAGATCAAAGTCATTAAAAGTTATCGATAATTAAAAGTGTCTTTAGTACATTCTGATCAGTATCGTCGATTTTGAATAAAAAACGTTTCCCATAGAGTCTTCTGACGAGGAATTACCTAAATCCATTCTAAAAGCAGCCGAAATAGCAAATTAAGATTTGTTGCCGTCCAAGTCGAAGCACAGGTACGAGAAAAATATACAGCATTTACAAGCTGGTGTGGCGAGAAAAAAATCAAAAAGTATGAAAGAAGAAGTTTTTATGGCATATTTCGCGGAACTTGCTAAAACATGTTAGCCCAGTACCTTATGGTCAAGGTATTCTATGTTAAAAAGTGTCATTAAGCTCGAATAGAACATGGATTTAAGCAAATATTTCAAAGTTACATCATTTTTTAAGAAGCAAAATGTGGGAGTTAGACCCAAGAAAGCCAACATTTTCTCGAAAAATGAAATAGCACAATTTATTAATGATGTTCCAAATGATGGCTATCTAGCGATGAAGGTAGGCTACAATTTTCGGACTAGCTGGTGCGTGTCGTCGAGAAGAAATGATGAAACTTAGCATTAATAATATTGACGATAGGGGGAATCTTTTAATTGTAAATATTCCAGACTCCAAAACCATTCTAGCCGAAGTTTTGTCATTTCCGAGAGAGTTGAAAATGGAAAATATCTAGCTTTGTATAGAAAGTATTTCAGTTTACGAAAGCCCGAAACAGCACACAGAAGATTTTTTGTTAATTACAAAAATTGGCTTGTAATGTCCAGTGCATAGGAATAAATTCTTTTGGAAAAATGCCATCTGAAATAGCTGCCTATTTACGTCTTCCAAACCCAGAACTTTACATGGGACATAGCTTTCGCACTTTCTCAGCTACAATGTTAGCTAATTCTGGTGAAGGCATGTCCCCTATTTTCTTAAATACATTTCCTAAGACTTCAGAGATTCAAAAAATGTGGCCTAACTTGATAAAAATTCCTGGTGTTTCTTTAATAATTTGGCACTTTTCGATTATCCTGAAGCGAAGATCCTCGACGTTGATTACTGGAGTATCGTACACTAATTGTTTGAAATGACCTCAAAAGAAAAAATCAATAGGATTAAGGTCTGGTGACCTCGCTGCCCATGCCAATGGTCCACTTCGTCCTATCCATCGCTCAGGATACGTTGCATTCAAATGCTGCCGGACACGTATACTAAAGTGCGGCTCCGTCTTGGAGGATCCACATGTTGCCCCTTACTTCCAATGGCACATCTTTCAGATACAATGGGAGACG
This sequence comes from Listronotus bonariensis, assembly GCA_014170235.1. Lineage (NCBI taxonomy): Eukaryota > Metazoa > Arthropoda > Insecta > Coleoptera > Curculionidae > Listronotus > Listronotus bonariensis. Next base: position 47,435 of record JACEGR010001469.1, read on the forward strand.
ATTTTGGATAAAATCTAAGGATACGTCACCTTACCGTTGCCATACAAGACTTTCTAGAACATTTAAATTTTTGGTCAGTTTGTCCTATTGTAAAGTTCATCCGTAGACAACATTGAAAGAGGTTTTTATAAGAAAAAATATAATAAGTGTTTAATGACTTTAATTCTTGTGGAACTAAGTGTATTAATTAATATTATATCAATTCAATATCAAAACTAATTTCACGCTAATCAGACTAATCCAATCTGCATCAACCTTAACCTAATCGTTTTTTTCCTGCACCAGTAATTGTAATTTACCTTCGAAATTGACGTAATTACTTGCAAGGTAAAGTGCAGTGTATGATTATTTGATATTGCTTCATATAAAATGCTTTGTCCGTAAGAAATCCATCTAAATAACATAAATCTGGAACAGTTAAATGTTATGCATATCTGGGTAACTATTATAGTTAATTGAACAATTTTATATTGGAGAAATATACACATTCAGCCAAATTAAAAGCTTCATTGGCCATACGTGGCAAGAAGACGGTCTAACGCGTGTAGAATACTAACAGGTAAATATTAAACAAAGAATGCCGGCATGTAAACACGGTGACTCACCGGTTCCGTCCTGTTTTCCTGGAAACAAAGTTATTAATGTAAATTTTAGTTTTACAGTTTTTTTATATTATAATCACACATTTGAAAAACTTCTTAAAATTACCTATTAGAAAACAAACCAGAAGCGATATAGAGACATTTTTAACATTGTTTTTGGTATTTCCGTTCTAATATGTTTTTTGGTAACGACTTAACTTGGAGATCACCCTGTATGTTAATTATGCAGTGCAGATCAACAACTCACATACCCTGTATATTTAACAGTCACATTTGATCACGACCGTTAAAAAAAAAGCTGTTTTTTAATCGTTAACATAAAGTTAAAGTAATCCATTCTAGTACACTACATAAAGTGTTAAAAAAGTAACTTTTTTTAACACTTCTAAGCTTTTTTCATACTTTGAATTAGTGTTTTGTTTCAATGCCTACTACAATAAACTTAAATATCAATGTATGCAATGTAACAGTAAACGCGACATCAAATTACCTTTGATTTCGTCATTATTTCTTTTAGGTTCCCATATAACATTTTTTGCCGGCGTTGAACATTTAATTTACTGGCATTGCCAACACTCTTTAATGGCAAGGCATTGGCAAAAAGGTATCAAAAAGACGCGAAAGTGGGCAATTGGCCGTTATTAGGCCACGTGTTGCAAATAATGTAATGGCATCCGTCATTAATAAGTTATGATAAAAAAATACATTTAGGATGATGGCATCCATCATTAATAAGTTATTGGCAAAAGATAACAAAAAGACACGAAAGTGGGCAAATGCAGATACTCCCAAGCAGCAAGTTGACGTCTTATTGACGAAAATTGTCGCATATACTTTTTTTTAAAGCTAAAATGATGCGATATTTTATTTGAAAATTAAAATAGGAAAAAACTCCTTACTGCATGCAATTTCTTTGCAATGCAAAGTAGCATCTCTCGGAACACTGTCCAACTTGGAGATGCAGATTTTACACTAGCCGAAGATATTTCTTTCAAAGCTAAGTGAGATCACCTACCGCAGACAGCTATCGAATTATTTTTGGCTAATGGGTACGGTTTAGGCGATAAAAAGCGAAGATATTGCAGAAACGTAGTAGTTTATTGTCCATTACGCCATCTATCGGTATGTCAAAAAAACTATTAAATATATATAATATTTTTATTAACAGGTCTTTAAAACTTTTAATAAGGTTTTAAACAAAATGTTTACAGCTCCTAACAGTCTACTTGAATATTTTGCCTTCTCGACTAGCCATCACCAATTAATCACCCAACACACACTTCTTAGGTAATGAATACACTTAATTATGTCTATTAAAAACTCTTTTCTTTAAAAAAGAAACTAAAAAGCTAGAAAACCACGTAGAAAACAAATGCACAAAGCGGTCACCTTCGGTCGAAATTAACGTAGCTAATTTTACCATCATTTTATTTTTATTCGCTCCAAAACACATGGATCAAAAAAATTGCTCTAATGTTAGTTAAATACCAATGTTAATAATATGGTTTGAAAAGTATAAATATGGGTTGAAGGTTTGCCTTCAAAAATCGAATAATTATTTGCACGCAACAAAAAGGCATGCTTTATTTAATCAGGATTGGTATGCCGCCATTTTTTATCCTTGCCGGCAATTCGCCTGCATGTAAAATTTATTGGCAATTGAGTGTTTATTTAGGGTTGACTTGTTAATGCGTATTAGATGTTGGCATACTATTGCCACCAATTGCCAATGCTTTACCATCAATGCCAATATAAAAAATGTACATTGCCGGCAAATAGTGTTTGCTGGGTTATGTGTCACTAGTTTTAAAATTTGTTTTGTTTGCATATAAATTTTAATATAAATTATTGAAAATTAATAGTTATAATGAATTTTAATGACTAACAAATTAAAAAGGAATTTAAGCTGTTTTAGTATTATTTCTACAAAAGTAAGTACAAACAATTTTTTAAAATTTAATAATAAATGCATAGTTATAAAGAGGAAAATTGTCTCTTAAAAAATATTAAAAAAATTAATAAAAAAAAGGTCTTCCATTTGCTCCTTCATTCCTGTAGTTTGCGCCCCTCCCCATGTATAATTTGGATTAAACCACTGCCCAACAATTTAACAACAGCCAAGTTTTAGTTTCTTGTCACCTTTAAACGCTGAAGCAGTCGCTTCACAGCTTTACGGTTGATTCAGCACTGCTTCTTGCATAAAGAAAAAAATCAGCAATTTTTAAAAACCAGAAGTGAAAGAGATAATAAAATTATGCTAGACATTTTCGAAGGATAAAAAATATTTACAAATAACACACTGCATGCCTATCCAACACAAAAAAGCTTGAAATATGCATGAAAACAAGTCAAAATGTACAACATCAAATGATAGGTTTGAGTGCAAATATTTACATTTCAATGAATTCCAGTGTTGATTTTGCATATTTTTTAACCGGGGAGAAGTTGGTTAAGTGACAAAAAATAAAATTCTTACCCCAAAAAGTTAAGAAACAAAAAAGTCTTCAGGTAAAAAAACCAATGGGCTTCCCATGTTTTTCTTGATTATTATGTACTATATACAAATCTTTACATTTCAATGAATTCCAGTGTAGAGTTTGCACATTTTTTAACCGGGGAAGTTTGTTAAGTGACAAAAAATAAAATTCTTACCCCAAAAAGTTAAGAAACAAAAAAAAGACTTGAGGTAAAAGTAATTTATTAGTTACATTTATGACATCTATTTCGAATCACCTCATATAAAAACACGTACCTTCGTTTTTATACCTTTAGTAACAATAAAACGTAACTATGGTTACAACGACAAAATCTTCAGTTGTCAATGTCTCAGAAGTTTACAGCACAAAAATCGAATCTATACTAATCATTCGAAGGTTTTCTGTCGCCCTTTTATAGTAATATGGAGGAGTGAAGAATAATCTAGAATTTTGGAGAAATATCGCGAAAATTCCATAGTACAGGATGGCATAAAAGTTGAAAATTCGGGTGGTTTCGGAAACCTTCGAAAGTGATGAAAGAACTTGAAAAAATTAAGGTAAATTATTTAAATAAATTAACAAACTAAATTAAATGATCCTAACTCTTTAAAATTATCTAATGTAACCACATTTTTGAAAGTCTGTAACACATCCATAAATCTTCATTGAAATATTTTACATTTAAAAAAAAAAACGGTTAATCTTTTTTTTTATAAAATTGTTACTATTATTATATATTATATTATTATTTTATTATATATACCATAAAATGTCACTTAGTGAGTTTTACCCCTAAACCGACAAAATGCAAATACAATCCAGTCTCCAGTTATGACTCAATCCTGCTTTATACGTATAAAAATCATTTTATTTACAGGACACTTGTTAGAACTCTAAAAACCATCAATTCTTAAAACATCGCAATTATCTTATTCAGTTACAAAATAGTTAATTCCAAACTCACTAAGAAGTAAAAGTATATCGTAAATATGCATTTTTTATTCCTGATATGGACAAGACATTTAGACGACCGAAAAGTAACTGGTTCCATTATATAACCGTCTAGAATTTCAAGAAGTGCAATAGTAGATTCGTATAGTATTCATTTAGGTCGTAACAGGTGAGATCTCGAGCATAAGAGAACCTAAAAATGACTCTTGTATTAAAGGAAATTTGCAGTTTCGTAAATACAAAGGGACTTTAAAAATTAGCCGGAATTTTATGTTTAAAACTAAACAAATTCCCCAGTCGTCTTACTTTTCTTGTCATGGATATCTAGAAGGCGTGAATAGTGTGATATCAGTTTCTTCAATTGTTTTCTTTGTAATTGTTAAAGTAACACTAGTGACAGACTTGACAGCTGACTGCTTATGTTTCTGCTGCACAACGCGTACTATTCAAATTTATAGTAAACCTCCCAAGAAAATACAGTATGTTTTTTAAAGTTAACTCGTAAAGAAAAGTTAGGTTACCGAAAATCGCATAAAAAAATTAATGTTTACTTGGTAGCTAGTGGTAATGAAATGAGAAAAGTAAATTTTCCACCTAATTTTTAAGGGTGATTTACGTCTAAACCGTTGGGTTTAGCGATGTAAATAAAGAGCACCTTTTTTAAAGGCCTGGCATCAGTCTTTAGAAAACATGCCAAAAACTACTGTAGCTGTCAACACTAAAAAATTATGACAAAAAACGCCCTCTAGCGGCACACAATTAATGTGAATTGTTACTAAAATGATGAAGCGCAGACGACTTAGCCTATCTTTCAAATATTAGTTAAATCGGTTTTCTGTAAGGGAGTAGTTCAAAAAACAAAAAATAAAAACTTGAACTTTGACGGCTTGCAATTCGAAAACGAATGACATTTTATAAAAAAATTATATGAAGCTCTACCCTTATTTTGTTATGTCGAAAAACCCCCTTAAGTTTCGTGATCGATTTTTGAATCACTCTGTATAAACCAAATGCGGTATTATTGCAAAGCTTTTAAAAATAACTTTTTAATGGTGACATTATAGAGACATTTTGCACCCCTTATTTTGCAATTCCGTTGTGGTTAACGTTATTCTGAGATTGCGCAGTAACGCAAACATGATCCGTTATCGTTATTAACTATACCGGACTCCTTTAATTACGGATGAATACCGAAGAGCTTATCGTTATCGTTATTGTTAAACTGCGTGGTTCCCGGATTGTAGAAATTTTAATATCAATTATTTAAAAGGTTAACATTTTTATGCCGTATTAATTAAAACATCATTTATACCTAGGCTCTAATTAGCGAAAAATCTATAGCAGTAATAAAAATCAAATAGTGTTAAGAAATTAAAATGGACTTGCACTTTTACGGATATTCTAAATCAGTAATTAATTTAGATGTTACAATCTGGCACACTTGCTTTTTATTCTACTACCAAACCTAACCTTACTTTTTGTGTTTTGCTTATACTGTATTGTTTGCATCTACTTTAAAAAACAGAAATCAACAGAAGTGTTTGCATATATTTAAATATCAATTTATATCTTATGAAGAATAAAAGTAAATACTGATTTTTCGTTAACTTTAAAATGGGTGAACCACAGGATAAAATAAGGTTATGTGTCGAAAGCGCAGACGCAAGATAAATTTCTTAAAAGAGGCTGCAAAATCTCTGTCTTGAACTGCTGCCGTAATCGTTATGTTTAATAACGATAACCATAAGGAGGCCAAAAAACGTCTGTTATTTTAAGAGGTGCAAAATGTCTCTAATATACAGCGTGTCCCATTTAAAGAAACGTTAATCTATTCATTTTCTTGAGTTTTTGATGTTCATTTGTTTCTTTTTTATGATCAAAAGGTAATGAATGATGAAAACCTATGAAACTTTCATACAGGACGTTTTTTCTATCCTTCTTGCTGTACGAATCCGACCCAGTATCTGGAAAGTACGAACGTGGCAAAAATATCGATGGCACCAACTTTACATGAACTTATAGTATAGTAAGAACATTTTAAAGCGCAGATTCGGTACCCTTTGAAAATAATACAAAAAAACATAAAAAAGGCCGCCTGCAATCGGACTATTTTATACAAAGGCGCCGTTATCCTTTACAGCGACGCGCCGATACACTATGGGATAGAAATCCATTATTTTGGCCAAAAAGCAACTTTGAAATTTTAATGGCTCATGCTGTGTATTTCAAAGTAGATACTCCAAACCACATGTACGCAAAATTATAAAAGGATATGACGACTTCTATTGGGGTAATAAAAAACTTGAAAATGTATTTTAAGTAAACATAAATATACAACATTTAATCTACTTAGTTTACTATTAGCCTTGTTTACTAAAAAAGTACAAGTGTTTAAATAATAAGAGCTATTGTTGTGTTTCCGATGCAGTCTTGCGAAGTCTCGCTACTTTTGTCAAAGATTTTTTTACCTTTTTCTTTATCAGTTTTTGTACTTACAATTGCCTTCCTACTTTTTGCTACTTCTGAGTGTAAGGACAGATACAAGATTTTTTATAATTTACAAGGTTTTCCATTTTAAAATTTAATATGTTTTGTCCTACACTGTATATCTTAAAAGATAAAAGCATTCTGATGAAAGATATTGATTCTACAGAATCTACCCAACAAAACAGTGTGTTTTATTTATTTTATACGTTAAAAAATAAAAGAAGTTGGGAAGATGTATCTCTATTACGCTTCTAAGAATAATTTAAAATTATATTTCAGATTTGGATGGTCATATTTCGAAACTAATTGAGATAGACACATCAAATGTAGTATTTTTTAAAGCTTTTTAAAAAAATTTTCAGGTGGTCCTATTGTCGTACCCTGTGTATCATATGAGATAATCATCTTCGGATTACTGATTAGAATACTACCGAATTAACCAAACAAGCTGATATTTTGGTTTATTTTGTACAATAAAAAATAATAATGTTAAGGGGGTGTAAATTTATAATAACATATAATAAGTTTTAGGTTCCCAAAAAGTATTTGTAATAATGCATAATATTTTTTCAATAATTTTCCAGTAAAAAGCACCTCATTTTAAAGATTGGTAAGTTTCAGAATTTTGACCAAAAAATTTAATTTCTATCCCATAGTGCGATGACCACCTGCATCAACCGGCATATCATAAAAGAAATATAGCAAAGGGGGCCGCGAAGACAAGCATGCCGATTTATTTGCTTTAAACTTTTTGTGACTTTTTTTTGTCATCAAAGAGCACCGAATTTACATTTTTAAACTGTTCCTTCTATACGAACGTGGCCAAAATATCGATGGCATCAACTTTACATGAACTTGTAGTAATTTTGTTCACGTGTTTTTCTCATATCTAGCAGATTTCCCACATTCGCTCGTACTTCCTGTACATATAAAGGGTGTTTCTTAATGGTATACAAGTATTTAAGTGCCATACTGCATGAAAATTAAAATAATTTGCTTTATAAACTATGGTTTAAAAAATACTGTGTTTCTTTAAAACATTTCTACGACACCCACATTCTGACATAATGTAGTGTAATTGTTTTAAAATTAATTAATTAATTTAATAGCCATAAATTTCCCGTAAGCTTTCCCAACCGCCTTAGCATATCTCCTTTCATAGTGTTGGTTTCAAAAGAAAAGTTGGGTAATTTCATGAGATTTACGCATATTAAAGAAATGTATTGTTACCTAAGCTATTTTCCATAGTAAATTTACATGATACTTTATTGAAATAAACTCGTTTTTATATGAAAACAAAAGTAATTTTAATAAAATTATCTTTTCAGGATGGAAAATTCGCTTGATGAAAACAAAGAACTGCCGGAAAATTTCTTGTCTGAAATCTACAAATGGGCACTTGAATGTAAGTATTTACTCGCAAACAGGGTATTGATGAAGTGTGTAGCCAAATTTAAGGGTAGTATTTCTTACGTAATCTTAAGATATACAGCTTATACAGTGTCAGCTAAAAAGTTAGACACATACGGAAAAAATATTATTGAAGGCCACGTCTCAAATTATTATTATTATTAAATTATTCAATTAAATGTCATTGCAAAATTACCAAATATTGTGCCTTTTACTTTGAATGTAATGGTTGTAAAATTGATGAAAAAAAACGTTCCTTCTATTCGGTTGTACGTAAGGTTTGACAAATCCTTATAAAAAATGGATTTTCTATGTTCCGCTCGGCGACGCATCACCCGGTATATACAGGGCCGTACCTACCGGGTGGTGCAAATGGTGCAAGGCACCAGGGCGCAAGGCTGTAGGGGCGGAAAAATCTAGAAATAAAGAGCGAAAAGTTTTGGAGTAAAGGGCGGGCGGAAGTCTTTAGAATTAAAAGTGCAATTAGAAAGTTAATACTTTTTTTGCTTTTCAATAATTTGAAAAGTCAAATTACATGTTTCTTTAGGGGCTGCAAAAAATGTTTTGCACCACGGCGTCACTTATAGACCAGGGTAGATAATTTTTGAAACGAAAAAATATTATAGTAGAATGAGACCCAATATAAAAAGTAGAAAATATAACAAAATTTATAGGAAAAATAAATTCCACTCGATCTGAGGTCGGGAAGGTAGAGGAGGGAGGAATTGCAAAGTTATAGAGCAATGTAAAGATGTATGTACAACTTATATATTTAGCTTTTTACATAACTTCACAATTTATGTAATTTCTTTTTAAAACCATGTTTTCGGTTTTGTCTTTTTACAAAAACAATTATTTTTTCACGAAATTTGGTAAAAACGTACCTTTATTTGTCCTAAATAAACTGTAATTTTTGGTTTTCAAATATTTATTTTTTGACTTAATATTGAAAAACCACCCCTATTTTCAATCAAAAATTCATGTGTCGAAATATCGGCATTTTTAAAAAAGTCGCTAAGCTTTTTGTTTGTTGAAATCTCTACTTTCGAAGGTGTAAAAAAGTATAAATTACCACGGTAAATTTTCTTAGGAAATGGATTTCCATAGGACTAGTTATTTTGCCAAAAATCGACAAAAACCGTTTTTTACCCTTAAAAACTCACCACCTTCCACTTTCCGACCTCAAATCACCTGTAATTTATTTTTCCTTTTATTTTTGTTGTTTACTCTATATTTTCAATGGGTTTCATCGTTCTATAATTTTTGTTTTTGGTTTCAAAAATTATCGACCCTAGTAAAATATAGATTTAAAAAAATCTATCGGATCCAAATTTTTTGCGTTTTCTGAGAACATTTACCATTGTAATGTATAGTTTTTTTACACCACCAAAAAGTAGAGATTTTAACGAACAAAACGACATTTGCCTTTTTGGAAAATGCCAATATTTTGACACGTGAATTTTCGATTTTTTGTAAGTCAAAAAAATTATAAAAATAAATTTTGAGAACCAAAACTTACAGTATATTTGGGACAAATAAGGATACGTCTTTACCAAATTTCCTAAAAAAATATTTTTTTGTAAAAGATAAAAATAAAAAGCAAAAACTTGTTTTTTAAGTTTTCACATAAATTGTGAGGTTATGTAAAAAAGCTAAATACAAAAGTTGTACATCTTTACATTGCCTACAAATTTACAATTTAACTTTTTTCATTAGGCTTGTAGTTTGGCTGAGAAATCTAAAAAAACAGTAATTTTACACTTTAACCTCCCCTCTCCTTCCGCCTTCCCGACCTCAGATAGATAGAGTAGAATTTATTTTTCCTATAAATTTTGTTATATTTTCTACCTATTTTAGTAGGTTTCATCCTACTGTAATTTTTTCAGTTTTTACTTTTTTAAAGGCTTCGGCACCGGTCTATTACCCTAGGAACGGCCCTGCGTATATACATATTTTTAAAAAACTGTTTGAAATTCTTAAGCCAAAGTGCAAACTTTGAAATAAACAGTTAAAAAATATCCTATTTGATTTAAATTTAAATTTTTGGCCCATTTCGGCCATTTACCTGGTTAGACACGCAGTATAGCTAAACAGGCAACCTCTCAAAGAAATCTGGACAACTTTTTCCACCTTTATTTCAAAATTTATTATTTTCAGCTGTAGCCAGGGTATCCCTGAACACCCGTCTTGGATGTCTGGACCCCAAACTGTCCAGGGAGTCGGAATCACAAAGAATTATAGATTCGATCAACACCTTTTTCTGGAACGTAGCTGAGGTAGAATTGAAAATGCCCATTTGGAGAGTTTACAAAAATAAGTCTTTTAGGAAGTACATTGGTGCGTTGGAAGATTTTAGAACGTAAGTAGTCAAAAATTAAGGTTTTATAACTTTCCTCCGACAATTAAAACACTCTGTATTAGACTGGGCAAAAATAGTTATTTACATTACAAGATGCGAAAGTTTACTTTTTTGGTGGGAGGTGGTTTTAAATGGCCGAGGGCTATTTAAAACCTCCGAACACTTGAAAGGCCTTTCGCATCGTGTAATGTATTATATTTTTCTGCTACTGTTCTATGTATCGCATAATTTAATAATCATTAACATCATGTTTTAATAGAAATATCAGAGATTTTGAAATTTTACCTGTTAAAAATTAATCCATAGCAACACATTTATTGTTGACATTGTCTGTCATCAGCACTTGTCAGATATTGAATTATTGTTAATTTAGTATAAATCCATTCCCATTTTAAAATGTTAAATGAATATGAAAATGGCATCCAAAAGGCAGCTGACCTTGCGTATGCCTCACTTCTGCCAGACAAATCTAAAGAGAGGTACCATCAAACATATAAATCGTTTTCTGAATGGCTTGCTACAAAAAATGTGGGGCGGATTGACGAGAATGTGATGTTGGCGTATTTTCAAGAAAAATCCGAGTCTTTATCACCACCAACCCTCTGGTCTGTATATTCCATGCTCAAGTTAACAATTTCCGTAAACAAAAATCAAGATATTTCGGAGTTCAAGAAACTAATTGCTTTTATTAAAAGGAAAAACGATGGTTATGAGGTAAAAAAGTCAAAAATTTTTAAAAAGAAGAAATCATAAAGTTTTTACTTAACGCGCCTGATCAAAGTTACTTAGCAATGAAAGTAATAGCCATTATGGGAGTGGCTGGGGCATGGCGGACAGACGAAATATACAGAATGAAGCTAAGTGATGTAGAAATAAGAAATGACGTGGCTATAGTAAAAGTAGTGGAGTCTAAAAATAAGGTTAAAAGAAACTTTGTAGTAACCAACGATGAAGGCTCAGTTCCTTATGTCAGATATTCTACAGGAATATATTAAGCTGAGACCAAGGAATGCTCTAGATGAGCGCTTATTGTATCGTTATGAAAGAGGTAAATGTGTTAATCAAGTAATTGGAAAGCACACTATTTCAAATGTACCTAAAGAAATTGCGAAGTTTTAGAAGCTTGAAGACATCAGTAGATACACTGGCCATTCTTTTCGAAGAACGTCAACTACGTTCCTTGCCAATGCTTCGGATGTCGATATTTTGGACTTAAAAAGGCATGGAGGTTGGAAGTCTTCTTCTGTTGCGGAGGGATATATTGCTGAATCCTATAGTAATAAGGTGGAAATTTCAAAGAAGATTTTACACGAAATTCCTACCAATATTTCCTCTAATGAAGTAACAGTGAAAAATATGAATATTAACGTAGTTAAAGGTGATAACGATACCCCAACAACAAATTTAAAAACTGTTAATTCAAGTATTATTCCTCCAATTTCTTTTGCTAATTGCTCAAATTGCACAATTACTTTTAATGTCAATACCTAACCTAGTTTTTTAAAATATTTTGTCATAAATTAGTTACTTTTTATAAATAAATCCTAATATTTCCCACAAGCATATTTTCTTTTTTTTACTCTTACTTTTTTGTCCAGGCGCTGAAAATATTACTTTCGTAGCTAGCAACGCTTAGCAACCAGGTAACACGAAGGTTCTCTTTCGTTATCATTCGCGTTGCTAGGACCACAAAGTTTTCTTATTTATACAGTAGTAGAAAAAATAATTAATTACATTTTATGGAAAAAGTCATACGAAAACAAACAAAAATGTCCCCATCATTTATTTACACATTTCACATTACGAACTATTAAAAGTATAACGCAACGCGTGCCTCTAATTAAGATTTGACACACTTACCACGTTTTACTTTCGATCTCAACTCGTTCGGCGCGACTAAAAGAGAAAGTTGACATTGACATTGACAGTTATTTAGCACAACGAGCCCGTTGATGCCACTCGAGATTGCATCGCTTCGCCCGGTTAGTTCTATCTATAATGCGTAGAAAGGTGAAAGGTCAACTCTGTTGATGATCGGTTATTGTTTATGTTTATTTGATGGGTTCGATGGTTCTTAAATTTTTATCGGTTTCTGGGTTCGGTATGGTTTCGATGGTATTTGGGTTTATTGGTGAATTGCTTAATGGTATGAGTTAGGTGCAGCGATTTATTAATGTCACTGGGTTACTACGTTATAGGGAAGTCAGCTTCAGCGCCCCTATCGGTTACTGTTTGAACCCTTTTGGGGCACTATGACATTTCTTTGTCATATTATGCTTGCTGTTGTTGCAGTTAGTGTCGCATTTTTTGAAATATTTTTGTTATGATTTATTAGATAAATGTGATAAAACTAAAAATAATGTTAGTCTACAAGTTGTGTAAGTATTTTAGTGGTTGTCATCATGGATTTCGTCGAAAACTCTGCAATGAAGGAAAATGTACAAAATCAGTTTTGTTGTTTTTTTATATCTTTGGACAAACCACGAAGGCTAAAAGCCTAAATACTAACGTACCGTGGGTGTCTTAAGCGAGGTAAGAGGAAGTTTGTTGACACAGGACTTAAATACTTCAAGATTTGGGGGAAGGAAAGACCTCCGCGGGCAGCAGGTTCCACATTCTAGAAACTCTAGAGATAAAAGAACGAACAAAGTGGGAAGTTCGGGGCCTGTCCAATTGGACCGTATAGAGATGCATACGCGCGACACCACGAGTTTTTCTGGTGGGAACCGTGAGTGGAGAAACTATTCTGGACAATTCTTCAGAGCAGAAGCCATGGAAGTACCTATAAAAAAGCGATAAATCCCCCACAGCCCGACTGATGGGCAAGAGAGGAAAGCCTTTCTGTAAGTGAAGGATCATTAATGAGACGAATAGCTCTTCTTTTAGATGGAATCAAGAATGCTTAGGGTTGTGGGGACGCCATGCCCCAGATATGAGAACAATATTCCAAAGGAGGTCCGGATTTGGGACACATATAAAGTGTATAAATTAGAAGGTGAAAAATACTTTTGGCTCGAAAGAGAAATCCAAGCTTTTTGAAGCTGCCGTGGCTATAGATACAATGTGTTTATGCCAGTTAAGGTTACTTTCAAATGTGACGCCCACAAGATTGAAGGTATCTTTGCTCTGTAAAACTTGGCCGCTCATATAGCAGAGGATGAGTATTTGATGACTCTTTTCGCGACAAGGAACATGATTGTGTTTTGGATGCATTAAAATGGACGAGATTTTTGGCGCCCCAATCCAATATTAAATTAAGATCCTGCGAAAGAGATATCTGCATCGCTCTGCGTTTGTTTTCCAAATCAGGTTTAGTGATGGGTTTAGGAACCTGAAAACTGGAGTGAAGGGTACTATCGTCGGCGAAACTATGAATGGAATTAGTTGTGGACGAGAGAAGGTCGTTGATGTGAAGAAGAAACAATGTTGGTGCCAGAACTGAGCTCTGAGGCACTCCAGCATTTACTTGGTAAAAGCTTGAAGAATGGCCATCCATAATAACTGATATACGTAGATCAGATAGAAAACTAGAGAGCCAAGTACAGAGTTTAGTTAAAAGACCGTAGGAGGGAACTTTATTAAGAAGTGCGGCATGCCAGACCTGGTCAAAAGCTTTGGATATATCAAGAGCAACGATCTGGGGCTCACCTAGAAATTCAAGAGACTTATTCCAGCAGTGTGATAAGAAGGAAAGAATATTTGCTGTAGATCATTTGTGGCGAAATCCATACTGCCTTGTCATGCAAAATTTTGTGTTTTTCTAAATACTTAAAAATTTGCGAATTAATGAATTTTTCCATTACTTTTACAAAGAACTGAGAGAATTGAAATTGGTCTATAGTTAGATGGAAGGGATTTAGATCCTTTATAGGGAATAGGTTGAACACGAGCAGCTCGCTCTCCGGAAAGATACCTGTTAAGATTGGTGCAAGTTCTGGAGCACATTTTTTAAAACGACTGCTGGTATGCCGTCCAGCCCAGTCTGTCTGCAGCATGGTGGTTTTGGCGACGACTATTTTTGTTCTTTCGTTTCCATCCTTGGTTGGAAATACCTCTAAAATATTCCCTAAAGTTTAAGAAACTTCAAGAAAAGAAATTATACTGGCTAATTCCTTGAAGAAGAAGCCTTGAAAATACAAAATATCTATCAGTCGAGATTGCACTGTATCTTCAGTTGTATAATATCTGCGTCGAAAGGTGAAAGGTCTATTAATTTTGTTAATAATCGGTTATTGTTTATGTTGTTGTAATGACTTGAATGATAGTTAAATTTTTATGGGTTTAATTCGGTATGGTTTCGATGGTATTTGGGTTTATTGGTGGGTTGCTTAATGGTTTTAGTTAGGCGCAGCATTAATGCCAATAGGTTACTAAGACTAAAAGTAATGTTATATGAATTCTATATTCAAATGGCCTTTATTGTCATGAAAAATATTTAGATATCTTTGTAGACAAAGCAAAACAATAAATTATATATACATATACAACATAGACAGATACACACACAAATATATAATAGTAAAAAGAAATACCTTTTATGGAAATGTATCCTCGAAAAATTCATTTAAATTGTAATACGCTCTTTTAAGTAAAATTGTTTTAACATATTTTTTAAATTTCTTTATGTTTTTAATATTTTTTATAGAATTTGGTAAATGATTAAATATCTTTTTTGATTCATAAATTATAGATTTTTTAATCATATTTGAATGTGGTATAAGTAGATCAATGCAGGAGTTATTTCTAAAATTATATAAAGAGTTTTCATTATAATTACACCAATATTTTTATATATTAAACAAACAGTTTCCAATATAAAAATAGATGTCAGTGTCAATATCTTATGTTTAATAAATAAAGGTTTGCAAGATTCCCTAGATTTGATTTTGCAAATAGTTCTTATAGCTCTTTTTTGCAAAATAAAAACTGAGCTTAACAGATTTTGACTAGAGTTTCCCCAGTTTTGTTAAGCAAAGTTTACATATTTTTTAGACTTCTATTGCCTTAGCCTCGACTTTGTACCAACTAAGTCAGAATCCAGAAAAACAACAAATTTTGTTTAGAGGCTTCAAAGAGCCTTTACCCAGTAAAATTCCAAAGTAAACCGTAGAGGCTCAAGAAAACATGCCCTACTTGAAGGCTTGCATTAAAGAAACTTTAAGGTAAGAATAAGTATCAGTGGCGTCTCGTGACGAGTACCTCAGTGGTTCACAGTTTAAGTTATTATTTTACGTAAAATTGAAAAAATATTTTAATAGAAGTATCATGATGGCCCACCATATTCGACACGGTCTGTAGCTGGATAACCATGGGGTTTTAAAAAAAGTAAATACTGAAACATATACAGGTCGGATAAGACCACAGTATAAAATTATTTTAGTCTATACAGGGTGTCTCAAAAAAGTGTGACATATCAAAGTATATATTTTTAAATGGAACACCCTATATTTTATGACGGTTTTAGATTCTACCTTAAAAAATAACTCAAGTTTGTTTATAGTACTAAATGTCTAATTTTATTCGTTTTTGTGATATTTGATTTTTTGAAAAATGCAGAGGTAAAATTAAATTGATTTTACTTTAACACTTTTAACACTTTAAACTTTAAAATGTGTAGCAAGATTAGAAAAGTCTGCCATATCATACGTAGGTCAAATCAAGATCAAATATTGTACAGGGTGATCAAAAAATAATTTCAATTTTTCAGAAAATCAAATAGCCATATCTCTCTTATTTTAAATGGAACACCCTGTATTATTTTACGTTACATGATGACAAATAAAATACTCTTTCAAATGGTGTATAGGTTGCCTATACCTATCTTTTGTGCTTTTTAGTAAAATCTGTTTTTACAAATTTTTAGTCCAAATGTTTATTTAAATTAAAGTTGGCTGTGACATAGCAGCCATTAATATTTTCTTAAGAAAATAACAACGACCATTTATTGATTACTAGTGTTTTAAGTCAGTTTAAAAGAAATTTTAATGATTTTAAATAAAAACCCTTCTTCTACAACAACAAGATGATATAATACTGATAGGATGTGAAAAAATGGTTTACTTTAGTCTAGAGTTAATCCTGAAAAATATTCCAGGAGAAACCATCTGATAACCTTAATAGTTGCTTTAAAAAATTTGACACAGTGATTATGGATAATGGAAGAAACGAGTTATAGGTCACAGAATGTCGTCATAACTGACCAGAGGCGTTATTAGGATTGTTTAAAAACACAAGTTTTATCATTACCACATTCAGCTGAAATAAGTGTTATTGGAAGTAGCATTATAAGCAACTAATGAATTTTTTTCTGTGAATTTTAAAAATAATGGCAGATAATACAAAATCTTTTAATTTTGTGCTTTTTTTCCAACAAATTTACATTTTGCAATAACGGCTTAGTAAATAGGCATAGCTATATCGCAGCCTACTTACATTTAAATAGACATTTGGAATAAAAATATGTTAAAACGGAATTTACTTAAAAGTATAAAAGATAGGTATAGGCAACCTATACACCATTTGAAAGAGCATTTGGTTTGTCATCATGTGGTGTAAAAAATTACAGGGTGTTCCATTTTAAAATATGAGAGATATTGCTATTTGACTTTCTAAAAATTGAAATTATTTTTTGATCACCCTGTATAATCTATGATCTCGATATGACCTACG
Organism: Listronotus bonariensis; assembly: GCA_014170235.1. Classification (NCBI taxonomy): domain Eukaryota; kingdom Metazoa; phylum Arthropoda; class Insecta; order Coleoptera; family Curculionidae; genus Listronotus; species Listronotus bonariensis. The sequence continues at coordinate 64,390 of JACEGR010001469.1, forward strand.
TATGATAAGGCAGACTTTTCCTAATCCTGTAACAAATTTTAAAGTTTAAGGAGTTTATATTGTTAAAATAAAATTAATTTAATTGCACCCTGCATTTTGAAAAAAAATCAAATATCACAAAAACGAATAAAATTAATTACTTGGTACTATTAACATACTTAAATTATTTTTTTATGTAGAATCTAAAACCGTCATAAAATATAGGGTGTTCCATTTAAAAAAATATAACTTTGATAAGTCACACTTTTTTGAGACATCCTGTATAGAGTAAAATAATTTTTATACTGTGGCCTTATTCGACCTGTATATGTTCCAGTATTTACTTTTTTAAAATCCCATGGTTATCCAGCTACAGACCGTGTCGAATATGGTGGGCCACCCTGTATTTTAAGATTTTTATTTTATTTTACTGACTGATTTTCCTAGACTTAATTTTAATTTTGATCATTTTTTTTTTAGAATGTATCCAGTAATTATTGGAAATGGAAGGAGTCTTCAATCAGACGCTGTTTTAGCTGGATACCATGTTCCCAAAGGGGTACATAAATTCATCAACTTCATTTTTTTCTACATTTTATAAAATAACCAAAATCCACTTAATTTGTTTTAGGAATTAAAATGTATACATCGCATCGCCATCAAATCATTATAGTAGAGAGTCCAATGTCAAAACATATCAACTATAGTTTACAGGGCGTTTCAAAACAACGGCAAACCATTTTAAGGAGGTTCCCATATAACATTTTTTGCCGGCAAGGCATTGGCAAAAATGTATCAAAAAGACATCAAAATGGGCAATTGGCCGTTATTAGGCCACGTGTTGAAGAAAATGTGATGGCATTTATCATTAATAAGTTATGCTGAAAAAATGCATTTAGGATGATGGCATCCATTATTTAAAGGTTTTGGCAAAAATATGCCTTTTAGATGATGGCATTACATTATTTTTTTCCTAATGACAATAAAATGCATTTTTACCGTCCAGGGAACTAAAATGTGCATAAATAATGCACATGCATAATGTGTGTTTATGTACAGGGTGTCCCATATAAAATTAAATACTATAATTTTGGAAAAACCATAAGAGATACAATAAAAATACTAAAAAAACCTTTCACTGAACAACTTCTGCATTTAACTTTTTCTTGTATCTCTTATGGTTTTCCAAAATTATAGTATTTAATTTTATATGGGACACCCTGTACATAAACACATTATGCATGTGCATTATTTATGCACATTTTAGTTCCTGGACAGTAAAAAATGCATTTTATTGTCATTAGGAAAAAATAATGTAATGCCATCATCTAAAAGGCATATTTTGCCAAAACCTGTTAAATGATGGATGCCATCATCTAAATGCATTTTTCAGCATAACTTATAATGATGGATGCCATCATCCTAAACGCATTTTTTCATCATAACTTATTAATGACGGATGCCATCACTTTATCTGCAACACGTGGCCTAATAACGGCCAATTGCCCATTTTGATGTATTTTTGATACCTTTTTGCCAATGCCTTGCCGGCAAAAATGTTATATGGGCAGTTCCTTATTAAAAATAAAGGGCACTATTTTTGTATAAACGTTGTGTCAAAGGTCAACCATTAGAGAGATACTGCGAAATACATTAAAATAAAATCCTTATTTGTTATCAGAAAAACAAATAAAGTATTAACTCCCTGGGCCAGTAGTCTGGGGAATGGCATCCCCTACAACCCTCAGCATTCATTGATGCCATCCAAAGAAGACCTGTTCGTCTTATTAATGATCCTTTACTTACTCAAAGACTTCCTTCTCTTGCCCATCGTCGAGCTGTGGGAGATCTATCGCTCTTTTATAGATACTTTTACGGCTTCTGCTCCGACGAATTATCAGTATAGTCCCTCCTCTTGCAGCTCCCAACAGAGAAACTCGTGGTGCTGCACGTATGCATCCCTATACGGTCCAATTGGACAGGCCCCGAACTTCCCATTTTGTTCGTTCTTTTATTCTTAGAGTTTCTAGACTGTGGAACCTACTGCCAGCGAAGGTCTTTTCTTCTCCCCAAATCTTCAAGTATTTAAGTCCCGTGTCAACAAACTTCCTCTTACCCTGCTTAAGACACCCACGGTACGTTAGTATTTAGGCTTTCGGCCCTCGTGGATTGTCCACAGATTTTAAAAAAAATGTTTTGTTTTGTACAGGGGCCAACAACAACTACTACTACTAATTAATGTCAAGGTTTGTCAAATATATTTAAATACAAAACTGTAAATCCATCGTAAATTACGTAAAAAAGGTGTAAAACATGAATAAAATAACATGATCCAAAACATTTTTTTTTGTTTATTTATTAATATTCATCATATTATATTCATTTGTTTTGTCTTGGTCCATTTTCAGACTTTTGTAGTCTTTGGAGCCCCTGTACAAAAGAAAACACATTTCTCAACGTGAATCTCGTATTTTTAACAAGCAAAAGCAGTTGCCATACACCAACTTTCTTAAACATTTAATTTTTGAGTCCATTGTGTAAGAACATTTTAAAAGCGCAAATTCGGTACCCTTTGAAAATAATATAAAAAACATAAAAAAGGCCGCCTGCAATCGGACTATTTTATACAAAAGGCGCCGCTATCACGCTTACAGCGACGCGCCGATACACTATGGGATAGAAATCCAGTATTTTGGCCAAAAAGCAACTTTGAAATTTTAATGGCTCTGTGCTGTGTATTTCAAAGTAGATACTCAAACCACATGTACGCAAAATTATAAAAGGATATGACGACTTCTATTGGGTAATAAGAAACTTGAAAATGTATTTTAAGTAAACATAAATATACAACATTTAATCTACTAAGTTTATTATTAGCCTTGTTTACTAAAAAAAGTAAAAGAGTTTAAATAATAAGAGCTATTGTTATGTTTCCGATGCAGTCTCGCGAAGTCTCGCTACTTTTTGTCAAAGATTTTTTACCTTTTTCTTTATCAGTTTTTGTACTTACAATTGCCTTTCTACTTTTGCTACTTCTGAGTGTAAGGACAGATACAAGATTTTTTATAATTTACAAGGTTTTCCATTTTAAAATTTAATATGTTTTGTCCTACACTGTATACTCCTAAAAGATAAAAGCATTCTGATGAAAGGTATGGATTCTACAGAATCTACCCAACAAAACAGTGTTTTTATTTATTTTATACGTTAAAAAATAAAGAAAGTTGGGAAGATGTATCTCTATTACGCTTCTAAGAATAATTTAAAATTATTTTTCAGATTTGGATGGTCATATTTCCGAAACTAATTGAGATAGACACATCAAATGAAGTATATTTTTAAAGCATTTTAAATGATTTTTTGGTGGTGATATAATATTCAGGGTATTCCATTTAAAAAAAATCATGCCTATTGTCGTACCCTGTATATCATATGAGATAATAATCATCGGATTACTGATTAGAATACTACCGAATTAACCAAACAAGCTGATATTTTAGTTTATTTTGTACAATAAAAAATAATAATGTTAAGGGGGGTGTAAATTTATAATAACATATAATAAGTTTTAGGTTTCCAAAAGCATTTGTAATAATTTATAATATTTTTCCAGTAAAAGCACCTCATTTTAAGTTAGATTGGTAAGTTTCAGAATTTTGACCAAAAAAATTAATTTCTATCCCATAGTTGCGATGACCAGCTGCATCAACCGGCATATCATAAAAGAAATATAGCAAAGGCGGCCGCGAGAGACAAGCATGCCGATTTATTTGCTTTAAACTTTTTGTGATTTTTTTCTTATCAAAGAGCACCGAATTTACATTTTTAAACGTATAGTCGAGAATATCAAACATATCAACCATAAACGATAATCCAATATTGAAACAAAAATAATTCTAGTCCATAGTCCAATAATCAAAAACATACCATTGTGGTTTATGGTCCAACATCAAAAAATTATGATAGTATCAGAGACAAGAATGAGACGAGCAACTAAATGTAAATAAATAATCCGAGAGAGAGATAGCTGCTGGGCCTCTTGTCTATCTCTCAAGGCAGGTAAACGCAGATGGCGCGTGAGTCGACTTTATCGTTTGCCCGCCAAATTCAAAATTATATAGCTGTGCTATTTTTGTCCTTAATGTTAGGTACTTGTTTTTGTTTCCTATTAATATAAAATATTGGGGTTTAGTCTCAATAATTACACACACCTAATTAAAATGTCATTTATTTGGTTTTTATAAAGATTTTTTCTCACAGATAACCATGTCAATATATTACCTTAAATTATCTGTTGAAAAGCACAAATTTAATATATACACTGTGGTCTCTAATAAAAGTCAATATTCAAAGTCCAATTAAAGGTAAAAACCACGAAACACGCAATAAATAACAGAAAATGTAAACAAACTGTCCAAACAAATCGGGTCCATTGAAAAATATCAAACACAAATATCGAATAACATTTCGGCGTGACTGCCTGCGGCAACGTTGTCAAGTTAAAAATATTCGATTCATGGTATATTTTTCTTTCTCTTTAATTAGATGTGAGCTCAAAAAGTGACATTAAAGTTTACATGCAGAAATTGTAAACAACTTGGCAACCAGGGCAAAAAGCGATGATTGCTCCATCTACGATAGCCTGCCTGCCATGATGAAAGACAAAGACATATTTATTGGAACTTGCGTTAAACCAGAAAGAGATAAATACAATGGACAAATTGTTAGGACCAGTTACTTCGTCTCATTGTTGTCTCTGATAGTATATCAATATCGAACTAACCTTTTGTATTTTGTGATCAATATTATACTTATTAATAATTTTTAGACACACGTCATATTTCCCCATCTAGTTGTCAGCAATATAGAAGAATATTTTAATGAACCAGATAAATTTATACTCCGAAAGATGGCTTACAGGAAAAAGCAGGTGAATTACATTTTATGGCTTTTTAAAATTACAATTATTATACTTTTTATTTCTATGCAAAATAGTGACTTCGTCACAAAGTTTTCGGTAATTTTCTAGAAACCTGCGGCAACCCGATTTTGACTGCAGAGAAATTTGGCATAAGGGGTTTTTGGGGCGCTGATTCACAATGAATCTGAAAGAGTTTTTTGGCGGAAACGTTTAGTTCTTGAGATATTCATCATCAGACTTGAAAATTTAAACTTATCTTATTTCTTCAATATTCCCCTTCTTTTGCACACAATTCTTGATTTAAAGCTAAAGTGGCAACAACAATATTTTGATTTTTACCTTTAAAACCCTGCTTGCTTACGTATTTTTACATTATTTTTTGCATTAAATTGTATAGCTTATGTGACTTTAAATCATTTCTAATCCTTACAGTGTGCCATGAAGCCCTATGTGTATGTATGGTTGCCGCATTATCAAAGAAAAAGCCATGCAATTTAACGCAAAAATAATGTAAAAACGTAGAAAAACGGGGTATTAAAAGGTGAATAATCAAACATTTTGTGACACTTCAGCTTTAAATCAAGAGTTGTGTGCAAAAAGAAGGGGGAATGAGCAGCGAAAGTAAGCTTACTTCCAATTTGAACTGGTTTCTAGAAAATTACCATAAGTTTTCTTACAAGAGTAAGTTTGTCGTACTCTCCTCAAGAAGAATAAACAGTTTAAGTTTTTAAGAACTAAATATTTCCTAGAGCAAAAACCTAGTAGTACGATATCACTAACTAATTTAAATGTGTTTTTTAGCTGAATCAACAGGATGTCCCGTTCACAACCAAAAGAAAATACATCCATTTGTAGCTCCTACCCATTCGGGTACGGTCGAAGATCGTGTTTGGGAAGGAGGTTTGCCGGAAACTGAATTGAATATTTTGTTAGCAAAGGTATTTTAAAAATTAAATCTTTCTCTAAAACCACTTTTTAAAGTCATATTTTTGTTTTGGTAATTGTTTCGCAAAAGGTTGTAGCTCCGCCGATTTAGGGACCAATCTAGGTATATGAGTGCGCTGGATCACGAATCTTCGGAAACGTTTTTGTTTCGAGATATTTAGAGAAATATTACACTGCAAAATAAGGCCAGGCACTAATAATACCGGCCTTATTTTGACATCTGAGCTTGCGCAGATGCTTGGTAGGATAAGGACTCCCTTAATAAGTTTAGTGCTCTGGCTTTATTTATGTCGGTTTTAGGTCGTGCCTTATTTTGGTCTTATTTTAACTTCGGAACTGTTCGTCTAACCGAACGGCTGCCGATTACAAAATCGAAAAGTTTTTAGAAGTAAAATACTTAAAACCTTGCTTTTCAAATGTATTTCTGTAATTGTGTTAAACAAATCCCTACAATACAAAAACAAAAAAAGAAAAACTACTAAAATTTCTTCCCTTTTTTAAGGTTAATGGTACTGTCAACATGATTTGCAATAACTCTAAATTATGGGTACAAGCACCATTTAAATAAGGCCGGTATTAATAATTCCCGAGCTTAAAAAGGCAACTTCCAATAATTCTCTATTAGAGAAAGCACCTCTGGCAGATTTTTAGGAAATACCAAAGTGGAACTACAACTACGGGCCACTTACCTATAAAATAACACCGACTTATGTACCTGAACAACCCCTGAAATTCAAACTAACTGAAAGAGACTGTTGAAAACTTCACGAAAACTTTAAAAATGTAATTTAATATATAGATTTACACAGTTGTTATACTGTTATATTTCCGACTAATTTAGATTTAGATATAGATGTTTTTATTAAATTTATATTAAAAATTGTTTGTTATTTTTTTAAATAAAATACTTTAAAATTAAATTGGCACATTTTATACTATTACCTTATGGAAGAATCTCAAAAGTCCGAAGTTTCAGAAAATATAACTTTTCAAAGTTTAGTCAGACTCGTAAATTTTCTTTAAAAAAGAAAAATTATTCTTAAGCCGGCTGTCCATGAGAGCGGTTTCCGCTCGCGGATGATAATTCAGCGTTGTGATTGGTTAGTGCAAATTTAAATGTTTTCCGCCAATCACAACGCTGAATTATAATCCGCGAGCGGAAAACCGCTCTCATGGACAGCCAGGTTTTATTCATTTCTTGCACGTAGTTCACCTGGGTAGCTTTCCAGTGACGAAAAATTTTGTGCGTCACGCTCCGGGGCTTGAAGTCTCCCTGAACGCTCTAAAAGTTAGTCACTGGAACGCGAAATCCTCAGACAAGGACTAAGAGAGAATGCTTTAAGAAATTTTTAAAATTTCGTTGTTTTTAACCTTTCTTGGCTTTATAATAATGTCTTCTTAATATCTGAATTCAATTTTAAATAAATAATTTTAAAAAATCCATCCTTGGCTCCATAACAACATCGTTTGAAGCACAAAAACCAAAGAGGGGTTGGTTGCATGAGGGGCAAGGGGAAAGAAAAACGGAGTAGCTCAGGTTGCATAACTTACTTTCCGTCACTGGAACGCCAAAAGTAGAACGAAGTGCTTCTGAGCCACTCGGGAGCGCTCTATTTGCGAATCACTGGAAAGCCACTCTGGTAACGCTGCCTCTATAAGTTTCATGCTCGAAGGTCACACCTTTCAAAAATCATAATAAATGTACTGGCACTCGGCAAATAGCAACAGCAAAATGGCAACAAATCATTGATCTTGAATCAAAACAAGTAAATAAACAAATAATTCATAAAATAATAATAATAACAGAAATATTTTGATATTTAGTTTAATATTAATTAAAGAAAACTACGATATACAATAAAACTTGGTATTTGCTATGGATGAATACAAAGGCACTCCAGAAAGCGACTTTAGTATTGAATGTTTTCAAAACTACTCAGCCCCAGAAGTCTTTATACAAGGTCTTGCTGGAATTGTAGATCAATTAGATGTTGAAGCTATGATACGAGCTCAAAACAAATGTAAGCTTTTTAAAGGTATAAAGTTACAACATCCCAATTCAATTTATATTTTATAGGTTACAGAGATTTGAAAAACCAACGAAATGCTCACAAACTGTAATGCGTTGAGTGTATCAAGACTGAAAACTGTAGGCCCCGAATTTAAAAAGCACATACAAGTACTTCTTGAGATGAAGAAAGATTTGGATTATATTTTTAAAAAAATAAGAGCTATAAAGATGAAATTATCTGCTCAATACCCTGTTTCTTTTTCAGAAGAAAAGAGTTTTTAATCAGGACATAATTAAATGTATCTCATTACCTAGTAAGTGTGTTGTGTGATTAATTGGTGTTGGCTAGTCGAGAAGGCAAGAGGTATTGGGCGTAGACTGTTAGGAGTTGTAAACATTTTGTTTAAAACCTTATTAAAAGTTTTAAAGACGTGTTGATAAAAATATTATATATATTTAATAGTTTTTTTGACACACCGATAGATGGCGTAATGGACAATAAACTACTACGTTTCTGCAACATCTTCAAGCTTTTTATCAGCCTAAACCGTAACCATTAGCCAAAAATAATTCTCTCGAATTATTTTTGTTTCAATGGGTACTGCGGTAGGTGATCTCAACTCTAGCTTTGAAAGAAATATCTTCGGCTAGTGTAAAAATCTGCATCTCCAAGTTGGCCAGTGGTTCCGAGATGGTACCTGCATTGCACGGAAATTGCATGCGTTAAGGAGTTTTTTCCCATTTTAATTTTCAAATAAAATATCGCATCATTTTAGCTTTAAAAAAGTATATGCGACAATTTTCGTCAATAAGACGTCAGCTTGCTGCTTGGGAGTATCTGCATTTGCTCACTTTCGTGTCTTTTGTTATCTTTTTGCCAATAACTTATTAATGATGGATGCCATCACATTTCATCTGCAACATCGGTCAATAACGGCCACCGTCCACTTCTCGCGTCTTTGATACCTTTTGCCAATGCCTTGCCATTAAAGAGTGTTGGCAATGCCAGTAAATTAAATGTACAACGCCGGCAAAAAATGAGCAACTAAATGTAAATAAATTATCCGAAAGAGAGATAGCTGCTGGGCCTTCCTTGTCTGTCTTCAAGGAAGGTAAACGCAGATGGCGCGTGAGTCGACTTTATCGTTTGCCCGCCAAATTCAAATTATATAGCTGTGCTATTTTTGCCCTTAATGTTAGGTACTTGTTTTTGTTTCCTATTAATATAAAATATTGGGGTTTAGTTCAATAATTACACACACCTAATTAAAAATGTCATTTATTTGGTTTTTATAAAGATTTTTCTTACAGATACACCATGTCAATATTACCTTAAAATTATCTGTTGAAAAGCACAAATTTAATATATACACTGTGATCACTAATAAAAGTCAATATTCAAAGTCCAATTAAAGGTAAAAAACCACGAAACACACAATAAATCACAGAAAATGTAAACAAACTGTCCAAACAAATCGGCCATTGAAAAATATCAAACACAAATATCGAATAACATTTCGGCGACTGCCTGCGGCAACGTTGTCAAGTTAAAAATATTCGATTCATGGTATATTTTCTTTCTCTTAATTAGATGTGAGCCAAAAAAGGACATTAAAAGTTTACATGCAGAAATTGTAAACAACTTGGCAACCAGGGCAAAGCGATGATTGCTCCATCTACGATAGCCTGCCATGATGAAAGACAAAGACATATTTATTGGAACTTGCGTTAAACCAGAAAGAGATAAATACAATGGACAAATTGTTAGGACCAGTTAGAATTAACAAAAATTCAATGAGCATATTTTTGAGTGTATGCTTTAGCTTTAGTTACAAAGTCCGAGTTATACCTAAAAATAAATTATATTTTTAACTGACCAAACGCATTTTGAAATATAAAAGTTACCTTGGTAATTTTCAGAAACCTGCGGCAATCTCGATTTTGACCAAATTTGGTATACGGGGTTTTTTGGGCCGCTGAGAACGCATCTGAAAACTTTATGGAAACGTTTCTGAGATATTCATCAGACTTGAAATTTAAACTAATCCTATTTTTACTATATTCCTCCTTCTTTTTGGCAATTCTTTGATTTAAAGCTAAACGTTGCACACAATATTTGATTCTCACCATTTTTACAACCCCGTTTTTTTTACGCATTTACACTATTATTCTTGCATTAAACTGCATAGCTATACTTTGAATCATTTCAATCCCAGTGTGCCATGAAGCCCTATGTGTATGTATGGTTTGCCGCATTATCAAAGAAAGATACGCAATCTTAATGCAAAAATAATGTAAAAATCGTAGAAAAACGGGGTTTTAAAAGGTGAAAATCAAATATTGTGTGACACTTTAGCTTTAATTAAAAAATTGTGTACAAAAAGAAGGGGGAATATAGTGAAAATAAGCTTAGTTCAAATTTAAACTTTGATGATGAATATCTCGGAGATCGAAACGTTTCCGCCAGTTCGGTAATTTCTAGAAACCGGCGGCAACTCCGATTGACGAAATTTGGTATACGGGGGTTTTTTGGGGCGCTGATCACGAATCTGAAAGAATTATTTGGCGGAAACGTTTCGTTCTCGAGATATCCATCATCAAAGTTGGTATTTGAACTAAGCTTATTTTCACTATATTCCTCCTTCTTGCAGACAATTCTTGATTTAAAGCTAAAGTGTCACACAATATTTGATTTTCACCTTTTAAAACCCCGTTTTTCTACGTTTTTACATTATTTTTGCAATAAATTGCGTGGCTTTTCTTTGATAATGCGGCAACCATACATACACATAGAGCTTCATGGCACACTGGGATTGAAATGATTCAAAGTATAGCTATGCAATTTAATGCAAAAATAATGTAAAATACGTAAAAAACGGGGTTTTAAGAGGTGAAAATCAAACATTTTGTGACACTTTAGCTTTAAATTAAGAATTGTGTTCAAAAAGAAGGAGGAATATAGTGAAAATAAGCTTAGTTCAAATTTGAACTTTGATGATGAATATCTCGAGAACGAAACGTTTCCGCCAAATAATTCTTTCAGATTCGTGATCAGCGCCCCAAAAACCCCCGTATACCAAATTTCGTCAAAATCGGAGTTGCCGCCGGTTTCTAGAAAGTACCAAAAATTCTTCAAGATTCGTGATCAGCGCCCCAAAAACCCCCATACACCAAATTTGGTTGAAATCGGAGTTGCTGAGGTTTCTAGAAAATTACCGTTACCTTAATTAAGTACGCTTTAATTTAGCACAATTCAGTGATATTGTGTCTTTAAGTTAGTTTTTGCCTAAAACAACACCTTAAAAATCTTATTTATGTTTGCAAAACCGCGTGTTTTACACTGTCACTTTCTTTTTAGTGTTTTTATTAAATAAACAACTAATTTCTACCTACTAGAAAGTATGTTTTCTACGTACCTTTTGTATTCCTCTGCTATATCCCATAAGAGGATCATCAGGATTGGGACTTTCCAGCAACATTCTAATTGCAATTAAAGAGCCTCAATTCTATTGTGGGCTTCCATCCTCCTTTCGGAGGCATTTTTATTAAATCCATGCAAATTCTGCCGTTTTCATCAATGTTGGGATGATAGATTTTTGTCAGGAACTTTATAGAAGGGGGCCTAAAGGGATATTCTTCAGGCACTAATATTTCTAACTGAAAACATATAATTTGGGTAAATTGTAAACAGTGCCTAAATTTGTTTTAAGACAAGTACCTACTTTAAACACCCCCGTTTCGTATGGGGTATCTTCAGGGGCCGGTTAATTGGGCTTGCAAAATGTGTAGGTCAAATCATCCCTTTGATACATCGCAAATTCCCTTTACCACGGTAAAGAAGCATTTGAGCGTTGTGAGCGCCTAGTGGAACGCACCCTGTAAGGCTGGACGGTAGAAAAATCCATGCATCTGATTGGTCAGTTTGAAAATGTATTTTTTTAATCGGAAGGAGCTGTCATTTGTCACCAATTTGTAACGTATTTTTCCCAAGAGCAATCAATTTCTACAAAACAGTGATAGATTCAGCAATTATTTGACTAAATTTTCATTAAAATGGCCCAAAATGTGAATCCGTTTTTTGAACAACAAGCAACTAGTACTGTAAAAGAGAGCGACATGACAAAAGACCCCAAAGTGATAGTCATGCTGTGACGAAAAGGTAAAATCTAAAATCGTAACCTCTTTTTTGCATATATTTTTTACTTTGTCAAGGTATTTAAAAAAGAAGCACTTTCATTATTGGTACTTATAAAGTTATTTAAATCTGTACTTGTTCTGTAAGAAAAGTAATGTAATTATTCATAGTTTGTGTGGGTTCTGGGGCTGGGTAGACTAGGGCTAGCCCCCAGAACCTTCTCTCTTTACTTAGACAAAGATATATTATTAAATTCTTAAGTAGCTTTTACAAAAAGTTATTTAAATCTGTACTTTTCCTGTAGAAAAAGTAATGTAATTATTCATAGTAAATTGGTAGTTTGTGAGGTTCTGGGGCTGGGTAGACTAGGGCTAGCCGCCCAGAACCTTCTCTCTTACTTAGACAAAGATATATTATTAAATTCTTAAGTAGCCTTTACAAAAAGTTATTTAAATCTGTACTTGTTCTGTAGAAAAAGTAATGTAATTATTCATAGTAAATTGGTAGTTTGTGAGGTTCTGGGGCTGGGTGTAGTAGGGCTAGCCTCCAGAACCTTCTCTCTTTACTTAGACAAAGATTTATTAGTTAGTAAATTCTTAAGTAGCTAGCTGCCTTTACCCATATAGTTTAATTTTCCATTTGGTCATTGTGTGTAGTGCAACATGGATTCCCCAATGGAAAATATACCATAACCCTTTTGGTTTGCATTCTTCTGGCAAAGTAGGAGTGGTTATTATGATATTATACACCTGTTGTACCAGAAACCAGAGCAGTGCACAAGTACATAGCAATACACCCAATTTTTTAATCCCTGGAGTGTCTTAAGACTGCAAATTTTCCTGCCTGTAGGCGTTTTCTTTTCTTCTAGATCTTTTGTCCCATGCAATTAAATGGCCTCTTATTTTACTTAAAATAGCCAAGTTACATTAGTCTTTAGGTATTTATGCCTAATGTATTGCGCTCTAAGTTGAAAAAAATCCCCAAAGTTATAGATTTTATTTTTTTAACTTAAATTAGCACAAATGTATTTTTCATATGAATTTAATAGATGAGTAATGAAATGTCTTTTTGTTCCTATACATTTTTAATAGGGTTTAATGGAGTTTTGATTATTAAGAAGATTTATAGGAGATTATGGAATGTGTGATTTGTCAATGTATTTTAGGCAAAGAATACCAATCCATAGAACTCCACAAGTGAGATTTCAGCGTACCCTAAAAATTTTTAGTACCTACTGCGACCAACAGATGGCGAAAATAGTACGATGTCGCTTTGCTAATATGATTACCATCAGATATTGATAGCAGTCGCTGACGAGCAGTCGGCCCGATCAGTTAGAGTGAGGATATACGCAAAATTTAATAAAAATAAAATCCCCGATAAATGGTAGTATCCATAAGATTATTAAATTTATGATTTCAGAATAGGATATATCGATTTTTGACAAAACCTCGTAAGCGACATTCGTCAGTTTTACGGGAGACGTTTTTTTTCATTGGCTTTATTTCAGATGAAGATATGTTCTATATTGGTTCGGCGGTTCATTTAATTAATGGTAGTTAGTCTGCCACCGTTGTCAAGATAAATTAAATAAAAATAAAAAATTTAAAAATTAACTATTATTTAGGTTTAGAATTTTAATATGCTAAAGCTATTTTTAGGAGATTCTGAAAATTTTAACATTAAATGTTAAATATGTTTGTTTTGTAATTCAAATTAAGAAGAAATCTAAAATAAAAACATTCAGATCTCGGTTTTTCTTTAAAAATAACGCGATGGGAAGAAAAAATCGTTTCCCGTAAAATTGGCAAATGTCGCTTACGATGTTTTGTAAAAACGCATCGATATATCCTATTCTGAAATAATAAATTTAATAATCTTATGGATACTGGGTCCATTTATCGGGGATTTTATTTTTATTAAATTTTGCGTATATCCCCACTTTAACTGATTGGGCCGACTGCTCGTCAGCGACTGCTATCAATATCTGATGGTAATTGTATTAGCAAAGCAACATCGTACTACTTTCGCCAACTGTTTGTCGTGGTAGGTACTAAAATTTTTAGGGTACGCTAAAATCTCACTTGTGGGGTTCTATGGATTGGTATTCTTTGCCAATAGGCAATGATGCTCGAGTAACTGCAAATTTAGCATCTTGGGCTTCCCTACTATTATTTTATTGCATTCTATAGTGTTAAAAGGAATATATCAACCTTAAAAATAACCCTGTATAGATCAATTATCTGCTGTATTCCTAGCCTTAAAACACTAATTTTAGCTCCAGGTACTTTTTACAGGTTACACAAGGAATTAATGAACCTTATGATGTCTCCTGACAAAAGCATCTCTGCGTTTCCCGACGGTGAAAACCTCTTTAAATGGGTAGGCACCATTTCAGGACCGAAGGATTCCGTTTACGAATCTCTAAAATTCAAACTGAGTTTTCAATTTCCAAATTCCTATCCGTACACGGCGCCCATAGTGAAATTCATAACGCCATGTTTCCATCCGAACGTGGACACCAACGGAAATATATGTTTGGATATCCTTAAAGACAAATGGTCGGCTTTGTATGATGTTAGGACGATTTTGTTGTCTATACAGGCACTTTTAGGTAAGTTATTATCACTATATCTCCTAATTTTAGTCTCCTTTTTTACTATTAAGTATTTATAAATGACGCCATCTAATAAAATTCGATAATCAAACAATTTTGCGCATTGAAGTTGCAAGCTATTATATTTTTGCGGCGTTTTCTCGGTGTAAAATTTTGCAATTAATTTCGCGAATGGCTTGGATTTTAATGTTTTACTAATAAATATTTATAAACAAAGCCCTCTAATAAATTTTTATAGTCAAAAAATGTTGCGCAAAAAGTTATGAGCTATTGAATATCTCGCTATTTAAGTTTCATCGCGCATCGTTGGGGAGATATTGACCTTTAAAGTTGGTACAAAAAAACTTATTTCAATTATAATTTTAAAACTTTTGCCACAGTACCAATGATATGTGAGCAGCTAAATAACCTCAAACTAAAGCTTCATTCCATAGGTAAATGGCTGTTTAGTTCAGTAAGTTGGAATTATTATTAGTTGCCACCTCCTAATTTTAGCTCGCCACCTCCTAATTTTATTCGCTACCTCCTAATTTTATTCGCTATCTCCTAATTTTAGTTGCCACCTCCTAATTTCCGTCTCTATCTCCTAATTTTAGTCGCCACCTCCTAATTTTAGTCACTACTTCCTAATTTTAGTTGCCACCTCCTAATTTCCGTCGCTATCTCCTAATTTTAGTTGCCACCTCCTAATTTTAGTCGCAACCTCCTAATTTTAGTCGCAACCTCCTAATTTTAGTCGCCACCTCCTAATTTTAGTCGCTACCTCCTAATTTTAGTCGCCACCTCCTAATTTTAGTTCTGCTAACCTCCTAATTTTAGTCGCACTCAATTTTAGTCACTACTCCTAATTTTAGTTGCCACCTCCTAATTTCCGTCGCTATCTTCTAATTTTAGTCGCCACCTCCTAATTTTAGTCGCTACCTCCTAATTTTAGTTGTAACCTCCTAATTTTAGTCGCCACCTCCTAATTTTAGTCGCCACCTCCTAATTTTAGTCGCTATCTCCTAATTTTAGTTGCCACCTCCTAATTTCCGTCGCTATCTCCTAATTTTAGTCGCCACCTCCTAATTTTAGTCACTACTTCCTAATTTTAGTTGCCACCTCCGTAATTTCCGTCGCCATCTCCTAATTTTAGTCGCCACCTCCTAATTTTAGTCGCAACCTCCTAATTTTAGTCGCAACCTCCTAATTTTAGTCGCAACCTCCTAATTTTAGTCGCAACCTCCTAATTTTAGTCGCCACCTCCCAATTTTAGTCGCCACCTCCTAATTTTATCTAGTCGCCACTCCCACTTTATCGCTTCCTAATTTTAGTTGCCACCTCCTAATTTCCGTCGCTATCTCCTAATTTTAGTCGCCACCTCCTAATTTTAGTCACTACCTCCTAATTTTAGTTGCCACCTGAATTTTCGTCGCTACCTCCTAATTTTAGTCGCCACCTCCTAATTTTAGTTACTACCTCCCTAATTTTAGTCGCAACCTCCTAATTTTAGTCGCCATCTCTAACTTAACCCCACCTTCCAATTTTAGTTGTCATCTTAATTTTTCACCCTAATTTTAGTCATCACCCAAAATTTTAGGCGCAACCTCTACTTAGCGTTCTCAAATTTCAGTGCAACCTCTGATCAGCTGTTACCTCCTACTGGGCCACCTAATGTACTCGCGGTTTTAAAGATATTAGGCGCCAACGTACTTTCTGCTAACATGTATTGGGTAATATCTAAGAAACTAATAAAGAGGAAATTTTAAAGATTTAGGAGAGAGAGTTTGTGAATCATATGAGGCGCGTCAGTAACTGGAACTATTTGGCGCGTCAGCAAGTGGAACTATTTGGCGCCTTCAACTATGTTTATTTTAAAGTTTGTGAGGAACTTACCAAATTTGTCCCGATATCACTATTCAATTTCACATGACATGATCCTAGATACCAAATTTGGTAAATGTAACTTTGGTGGTTTTTAAGATTTGTATATCTATTTTAATTTTTAGGTGAACCCAATGTTGATAGTCCCCTAAACGCCTTAGCAGCCGAGACGTGGCCGAAAAAAGCCGAATATAAAAAATACGTAAAAGAAATGTATGAGAAGTTTAACGACGGTATTTTTTAGTCTATCAAGGTATTTTATATTGTGTAATGTTTGTGTTCCAGCGTGATTCTCAAATAACTATTGTAAATTTATAGTAAATACTTATAAGTCAGACTGATTATATATTTTTTTTTTGTATGTTGAGTCAGGAGATGGATTTTCCGACGAATTTGCAACAAATAATGCTATTTTTAATTTTATTATTTTTTTAATTTATTAGATATATTATAATTTTCTTAAGAAGTGTATATTTCTATGTCCCACTTTATACATAAAAAATAAAAATGTATAATGTATCTTTGTTGTCCATTATTTTTAGATAGTACATATTATTATATGTGGAACTAGCCAACCTCTGGCCACTTCATTGGGCGTTAACTACATTATGACACTGACTTGATATACAAATGCCATTATTTTCTCTGAATTTTTGTTTAATCATAATGAAATATAGCCTATAGCACTTCTGAATAATGAGCTTTCTGATTGTGAAAGAATTTTCATGATTGGTTTAGTATTTTGGAAGATAAGCCATTACAAACAAAATTGCACAATTTAACTCTTTATATTATTTGATAATAATAATATAATAATAATAATAAGCTTTATTGTCATCAAAAATATTTAGATATCTTTGTAGACAA
The DNA here is from genome assembly GCA_014170235.1 of Listronotus bonariensis. Classification (NCBI taxonomy): domain Eukaryota; kingdom Metazoa; phylum Arthropoda; class Insecta; order Coleoptera; family Curculionidae; genus Listronotus; species Listronotus bonariensis. The sequence goes on from JACEGR010001469.1 coordinate 81,728, forward strand.
AGGAAAACAATAAATTATATATACATATACAACATAGACAGATACACACACAAATATATAATAGTAAAAAGAAATACCTTTTATGGAAATGTATCCTCGAAAAATTCATTGAAATTGTAATACGCTCTTTTAAGTAAAATTGTTTTAACATATTTTTTAAATTTCTTTATGGGTTTATTATTTTTTATAGAATTTGGTAAATGATTAAATATCTTTTTTGATTCATAAATTATAGATTTTTTAATCATATTTGAATGTGGTATAAGTAGATCAATGCAGGAGTTATTTCTAAAATTATATAAAGAGTTTTCATTATAACTACACCAATATTTTTTATATATTAAACAAACAGTTTCCAATATAAAAATAGATGTCAGTGTCAATATCTTATGTTTAATAAATAAAGGTTTGCAAGATTCCCCTAGATTTGATTTTTGCAAATAGTTCTTGTAGCTATTTTTTGCAAAATAAAACTGAGCTTAACAGATTTTGACTAGAGTTTCCCAGAAACAAATACCATATCTTATTATTGATTCAATTAATGCTAAATAACTAGTTTTCAGTAGTGGAAAATCAAGTTCAGTAGAAAGAATTCTAAGAGCATAACAACCTGAGCTAATTTTTTTACATACATTTTCCAATATGTTCTGAAAAATTAAGGTTTTTATTTACATAAATACCAAGAAATTTAGTAAATGAAGGATTATTAATAATTTCATTATTTAAAGTGATATTATTAAGGGTTACACCTAAATGTCAATATATTTGTTTTATTTATGTTAAAAGAAAGTAAATTTGAATCACACCATTGTTTAATTATTAAAATATCTTTTCGATATTTTTGTTTAAATCATTTACATTTTTATTATGCCACAAAATTGTAGTATCATCTGCAAATATTGTAAATTCGCCATTAATTTTAACTGAACCTAAATCATTTATATATAACAAGAAAAAAAGTGGTCCCAATACAGAACATTGTGGTACACCAGACGTAATACATTTAGCTCCCGATGTTTGTCCATTTAAGTTGATAATTTGGCTTTCTTTCAGATAACATATGATCTAATTCATTTTAAAAATACCCCTAAAGCCATATATTTCTAATTTTCCTAATAAAATTGTCATGATTAACACAGTCAAAAGCCTTAGTTAAGTCACAAAAAATAGCTGCAGCAACTTCATTATTATTTAGATTTAAATATAAATTTTCAAGAAATGAAAAAATAGCGCGTCACATTTGAGAATAACCTTAACTGGCATAAACACATTGTATCTATAGCCGCCGCGGCTTCAAAAAAGCTTGGTTCTCTTTCCGAGCTAAAAGTATTTTTCTCCTTCAATTTATACACTTTGTATGTGTCCCAAATTCGACCCTCTCTGGAATATTGTTCTCATGTCTGGGGAATGGCATCCCCCTACAACCCTCAGCATTCTTGATGCCATTCAAAGAGAGAGGGCTGTTCGTCTTATTAATGATCCTTTACTTACTCAAAGACTTCCTTCTCTTGCCCATCGTCGAGCTGTGGGAGATCTATCGCTCTTCTATAGATACTTTTACGGCTTCTGCTCCGACGAATTCATCCAGATATAGATCCCTCCTCTTGCAGCTCCCAACAGAGAAACTCGTGGTGCCGCACGTATGCATCCCTATACGAGTTCAATTGGACAGGCCCCGAACTTCCCATTTCGTTCGTTCTTTTATCCTAGAGTTTCTAGACTGTGGAACCTACTGCCAGCGGGAGGTCTTTCCTTCCCCCAAATCTTCTCAAGTTTTTAAGTCCCGTGTTAACAAACTTCCTCTTACCCTGCTTAAGACACCCACGGTACGTTAGAACATGGCGTGAGTTATGGGATGTGCTTGCCAAATCTCTGACTAGAGTAGTGTATGCTCTACGCCAACTATCGCAAGAGCACAAAAAGATATAGTCAGACGCGCATACTTTGCTATGTTCCACTCCAAAATGTCATATGCTGTACTCTGCATGGGGACACGCGGCTGTAAGACACCGAATCTTTGGACTCTTATAGAAGAGCTGTGCGTATTGTTGCTGGGCTTGGATATCGAGATGACACCAGGAGAGGCTTTCTAGACGTGAGGGAATCCTCACATTGCCTGCGGCTTTGCACTGGAAAGTATCCTCTATATTCGAAGGCATTTAGATCAGTATGAAACTCACGCCGACTTGCATGGCTACAGAACAAGAAACAAAAATAATATATATCCCATCAACATAAGGTTAAAAGGACCCAAACTGGTGTAAACTACTTTGGCATAAACTATTTTAATAAACTGGACGAATCAATAAGGATGTTAACTCCAACAAAACTAAAGTCGGAACTCAAAAGCTATTTTGCAGGTTTCTCCTTTCTCCTTGGAAGAAATTGATAGGATTGTTTCCGATTATTCAGTAACTTAGTATAACTTTGTTTGTTCCTAACGTTTTCATTTGTTCATTTATTTCTTTAATGACTATTTGTACTTGTTCGTTACCGATAATCTGTGCATTATGTATTTATATACCTACTTGTTTTTTAGTTTTAAGTCTTATTTTATATTTACTATTTTATATGACGTATGTAAAAATTGTAATATTTATTGACATTAATTAATAAACTGTAAATTTTGAAGTAATGTCAAATATTGACTCCCCCATTTATTGAAGAGCACAATAAGTATCACCCAAAATGAAAATTTGAGCATTTTTTAACCAACCAGTAAAGAGTAAACTGCTTAAATACTTCTGCAACGTAGTATCTCAGTATGCACCCTGTACTTTAGGAAATCAATAATAAAAACACCATATCGATTTATCAGTGACAATTTAGATCATTAATTTATAATGTCATTGCCAAAACTGAACAATTTTGTACGGGAATTTCAAAAAGAATCCTCGCATTTCATTTTGGTTTACAGCTAATTCCAACACATGCACTTACAGTTACGCAAGACAATAAAACAAATTTGTCCACATTTAGAAATCAATTTATGACGAAAATATCACGATTTAATCAAATGCTCAAATATTCCTCCATTAACTGCCAGACAATAGCCCAAACGATTATAAAACTCATTTCTTACGTTGGCTAGTTGGTACATCGATATTCTGGCACATTCAGCGGAAATAGCATTCCTTAGCTGGTCTAAATTTTTCTATTTTTTATTGATATAAAGCTTAGTTTTTAAATGTCCCCATAGAAAAAATCGTTTGGCGAAAGATCCGGAGACCTGGCTGGCCAAGATATTGCGTGGTTCGGGCCTATGATGTCGTTATTAAATGCGTTGTTCAAGTATTCGCGCACAGCTCTGGTACTGTGTGCTGGGCAGCCATCCATTTGATACCAAATCTCTTAGATTTTCACGAGCAAGGTTGTTCAAAGCAGGCAAAATTTGTTCCTCTAAAAGTTCCAGAAAGTACTCCGCATTCAAATTTCGGTCAAGGAAAAATGGTCCAAGGATATGGTGGCCGAAAATTCCCGCCAAAACATTAATTTTTTGTGGATATTGAGTCCTTGTCTCAACAAATCGATTTTGGTTTTCGTTACTCCAGTACCGGCAATTTTGAATGTTGGGTTCGTTGTTCAATGTAAAAGTGCATTCGTCAGTAAAGCAAATATTTTGTAAAAACCTCTGTCAGTGTTTGTCCTCTCCATCATCTCAAAGCAAAATTCCTGTCGTCGTATTTCGTCTCCGTCTCTTAATTCTTGGTGTCTTTCGTACTTGTAAGCGTGGTATTTACATCTTTTTAAAATTCGAGATATTGTGGTGTGGTCTTGTCCAGTAATGTCCTCCAGTTGTCTCGTGCTAATGTTTCCTTCGGCCTCCTCTACACAAAGTATCACGTCTAAATCCCTCTCGTTTTGTACAATTTGTCTCTGATTTTCACGTCGATTTTCTTCACATTTGCAATTATTGATTACTGTGCCTGTAGTTTCAATTTTTTTATCGTCCGTTCTATTGTCGATTTACTTGGTATTGGCCTATTGGGAAAATAGGCTGCAAACATGTCCGCTACTCTTCGATAACTATTTCCCTGGTAAAACCATTTTATAATAGTGATTTTTTCTTGATTTAAGTAGTTCATATATTTAAAATATTATGTGATATTGATCTGACAACTTGAAGGTAAGAGGTTAAATAATTTTTCTGGTATTTTATTATAAACTTCTAATAATACAAGGCGCGTAAGAAGATAGGAAATTCGTAACTTATTTTAGCATTTATCTCTTAGCTGGCAGACTGAGAAGAGCTGAAATTTGTACACTAGGTACAACTTTTCATGCTCTTTAAAAAATCCTTGTAATATTTTCTTCTAAAATAATTAGGGGAGCCAATATTGGACCACTTCAAAATTTACATGGGATTCCCTATGTCTAGCTCGACGGAGCAACACCCGGTATAGAGTGTCCCATTAAAAAATAATTTACCTCTTTATTTTTCTTCAGTTTTCGATGTTCATTTGTTTCTTTTGTTATGCTCATAAGATAATAGATGAAAAAGTACGAAACTTTTATACATGACGTTTTTCTCTATCCTTCTTGCTTATAGTTAAAAATGGGTGGCAAAGTATAAATGAAAACCCTGTACATAATTTTCTATTGATAAAAATACTTTAGTAGGCAAGTAAATACATATTATTTAACATTATAATTTTATTTGATCTTAAAGATAAAAATAATTAATAAATTAATATTTGACATATTATTGATGCTTATATAAATAAAATTAAATAAAAAAAAATACAATATTTTTTTTACATAAAACGTCATATTTAAGTTAGGGCAGGATATTAAACTAAAACAGAAAAGGATCTATCTTCCTACTTGCTTTCTACAGATATACAGGGTGTCTCTAAAACGTGTTCATATTGTATTAACAAATTCATAGTTTACAAATTTATAATGTATAGGGTTAATTATTTTAAAGTAAACAGGACCTTATTTTTAAACTTCCCTGTACTTTTTAAACGAATCATTCAATTGATTAAAAACTGCATTATACTATAGGGATAGTTTCACCTAAAAACCCTGGCTGAAACAGGTCACAGGTGCTTATTTTTCCAAGTCCAAAATTTTAAAAATAGGTTTATTCATTTTTGGAGTAGTTTTATAATGAGGTTTTTATCAAAAGAACGGCTTCAAATTCTATTATATCCTAAAAATGATATTATATATTTATTTGTAAACCCAAAAAGTAATACATGTATTTTTAAAATTCTCGACTTCAACAAATAAGCATCTATGACCTGTGGCAGTGAGTTTTTTTTTCAGATGAACTATCCTTATAGTACAATGCAAAATTCAGTTTTTAATCAATTGCATCAGAACCGTAGGAAATAAATCCAGCAACCCCTATATCACCAAATTCGTCGTGAAAATCTCAATCCATTGATATAAAAATATACGGGATATTCCATTTTAAAAATACATCATTCGTGCTGTAACTATTTTGTTTTTGTTTCAAATGTTTTTCTAATTGGAATATTAAATTCTACGGAAAAAAATACACGAAATGGCTATATTGGTTTTTTAAAAAGTACAGGGAAGTTCAAAAATAAGGCCCTGTTTACTTTAAAATGAATATCCCTGTTTTTCCAATTCAAGCGCTCAACGGAAGCAGGTAGGAAGAGTTGCTTTAATATACATTTTACAGTTATCCAGGCCGTCAAGTTAAATTTTTTTTCGCCATATTGCATTTAGTTTTTAACCTATCCACTTGATATTTGGCACACAAACCGAGCTTTGGATTCTAAAATTTTAAGACAAATGTGACTTTTTTAAATACCGCCAGAGAGCACTTTACCTAAAACTTAAAATTTATTTACATCATAACTCTTTATTTTGGCAGATATCGTAAAGCTGGGGCGCCATTCTTATAGACAAATCAATAACTTAAAATAAGGTTCTCTTTATTAAAGTCGATAAACCTCAGCGTTTAGGCACCAATAGACATCCAAACTTTCATCAATTTCCATCCAATCACTCAGCATACATACAGGGTGTCTCAGTAACTCAACCGACAAACTTTACAGGGCGATTCTACAACAGTAAATAAGGAAAAACTTCATATAAACATATGTCCTAAACGTCTTAGTTTTTGAACTACGGTGTGTTAAATATATAAAAAATAAGACGTTTAGGACATATGTTTATATGAAGTTTTTTACTTTTTTTCCATTGTAGAATCGCCCCGTAAAGTTTGTCGGTTGAGTTACTGGACACCCTGTATGTATGTAGGTAATTTGATTGAAATTGATGAAAACTTTGATGTCTATTGGTGCCTAAACGGTGAGGTTTATCGACTTTAATAAAGAGTGCCTTATTTTTTAAGTTTTTAATTGTCTATAAAAATGGCGCCCCCAGCTTTGCGATATCTGTCAAAATAAAAGATATGATGTAAATAAATTTTAAGTTTTAGGTAAAGTGCCCTCTGGCGGTATTTAAAAAAGTACTTTTGTCTTAAAATTTTAGAATCTGCAAAGCTCGATTTGTGTGCCAAATATCAACTGAATAAATTAAAAATAAATGCAATATGGCAAAAAAACCAAAATAAAAATTAAACTTTGACGGCTTGTAACTCGAAAACGAATGACATTTAATAAAAATGTATATGAAGCTCTACCCTTATTTTGTCAAGTAGAATCACCCCTTAAGTTTCGTGATCGATTTCTGAATCACCCTGTATACAGCAAGAGTGACATTTCAACCTAATAATCTGCACTGTACAAAACAAGAATCACAGAAAGAAAAACTATATACACGTTAAAATAAACAAACAACTAGGTTTCTACGATAATCAGTATGAAGAACAACAGAATAGTGACTGCAGCCAAAGCTACTATCGCGCACATCTTTCTATTTTTTTCGCTGGTACGCATCGGCTTTCTGTAACTGTTTAAATCCCTCAAAGACCTGGACTTGTGTCTGTTCTATATTGTAGTCTATCCTGTCTAGAACTGTTCCTTGGTCCGCTACCACTTTGTGAGAGGTCTGTAAAGATCTCGTTCAAGTCGACGATCGATTTTACTATGGCGTTTACTTCTTTTCTCTTTCCTGTGCAAACCTACAAGACATATACACTACGTTTATATCGAATAGTTGAAGCTAGTTTGAGTTAAAGCGGCTTTTAAAGTGGCTTAAAAAAAGCAATATAAACACGCTTGAAAGTGACTTGAATCGTTTAGAAGTCAAGCCTAAAAATAGGTAGGTTTGACTTCACTGAAGCCGATTAGAAACACGATATAAACGATTCAAGCGGGCTTTATAACTGCCTAACTTCAGATGTGAATGCTGCCTCGAACGTCATCAGTGTCATTTTTCATATATAATTTTGACATTTTATATTCAAAATGTGGTGGAAAAACAGGAGAAAAAACTGTGAAAAAGTGAGGTTTGTTTTTCAGCGTCAAATTAAAAATAGAGGGAGCGGGAAACCATAAACATATGGTATACTAATTTTGAAAAGAATTTCATTATCTTCCGAATCTGAGCCTCGCTAATCGGTAGGACAACTTATTACATCGCAAATCACGATTATGTGAGGCGGTGCATAATTTTCATATAAAATTTAAATTTTGAATAAAGTTAAACTTCAGCGTCAAATTAAAAATAGAGGGAGCGGAAAAAATAAACATATGGTATACTAATTTTGAAGAGAATTTCATTAGCTTACCGAATCTCGCCCCAGCTAATGTATAGGACCGCTAATTACGTCGAAAATTGCACGATTATGTGAGCCCGTGCATAATTTTCCTATAAATTCAAATTTTGAATGAAGTTAAACTTCAGCGTCAAATTAAAAATAAAGGGAGCGCGAAACCATAAACATAATATGGTATACTAATTTTGAAAAGAATTTCATTATCTTTCCGAATCTGGGCCCCGCTAATCAGTAGGACAACTAATACCATCGCAAATCACGATTATGTGAGGCGGTGCATAATTTTCCTACAAAATTTAAATTTTGAATAAAGCTAAACTTCAGCGTTAAATTAAAAATAGAGGGAGCGGAAACCATAAACACATGGTATACTAATTTTAAAGAGAATTTCATTAGCTTACCGAATTTGAGCCCCGCTAATGGATAGGACCGCTAATTACGTCGAAAATTGTAATTATGTGAGGCCGTGCCTAATTTTCCTATAAATTCAAATTTTGAATGAAGTTAAACTTCAGCGTCAAAGTAAAAATAGAGGGAGCAGGAAACCATAAACATAATATGGTATACTAATTTTGAAAAGAATTTCATTATCTTTCCGAATCTGGGCCCCGCTAATCAGTAGGACAACTAATACCATCGCAAATCACGATTATGTGGGGCGGTGCATAATTTTCCTATAAAATTTAAATTTTGAATAAAGCTAAATTTCAGCGTCAAATTAAAAATAGAGGGAGCGGGAAACCATAAACACATGGTATACTAATTTTGAAGAGAATGTCATAAGCTTACCAAATCTGAGCCCCGCTAATGGATAGGACCGCTAATTACGTCGAAAATTGTAATTATGTGAGGCCGTGCCTAATTTTCCTATAAATTCAAATTTTGAATGAAGTTAAACTTCAGCGTCAAAGTAAAAATAGAGGGAGTAGGAAACCATAAATATATGGTATACTAATTTTGAAAAGAATTTCATTATCTTTCCGAATCTGGGCCCCGCTAATCAGTAGGACAACTAATACCATCGCAAATCACGATTATGTGGGGCGGTGCATAATTTTCCTATAAAATTTAAATTTTGAATAAAGCTAAATTTCAGCGTCAAATTAAAAATAGAGGAGCGGGAAACCATAAACACATGGTATACTAATTTTGAAGAGAATGTCATAAGCTTACCAAATCTGAGCCCCGCTAATGGATAGGACCGCTAATTACGTCGAAAATTGTAATTATGTGAGGCCGTGCCTAATTTTCCTATAAATTCAAATTTTGAATGAAGTTAAACTTCAGCGTCAAAGTAAAAATAGAGGGAGCAGGAAACCATAAACATATGGTATACTAATTTTGAAAAGAATTTCATTATCTTTCCGAATCTGGGCCCCGCTAATCAGTAGGACAACTAATAACATCGCAAATCACGATTATGTGAGACGGTGCATAATTTTCCTATAAAATTTAAATTTTGAATGAAGTTAAATTTCACCGTCAAATTAAAAATATAGGGAGTGGAAAACCATAAACATATGGTATACTAATTTTGATGAGAATTTCGTTATCTTTTCGAATCTGAGCCCCGCTAATCGGTAGGACAACTAATTACATCGCAAATCACGATTATGTGAGGCGGTGCATCATTTTCCTATAAAATTTAAAATTTGAATGAAGTTAAATTTCAGCGTCAAATTAAAAATATAGGGAGTGGGAAACCATATGGTATATTAATTTTGAAGAGAATTTCGTTATCTTTCCGAATCTGAGCCCCGCTAATCGGTAGGACAACTAATTACATCGCAAATCACGATTATGTGAGGCCGTGCATAATTTTCCTATAAAATTTAAAATTTGAATGAAGTTAAATTTCAGCGTCAAATTAAAAATATAGGGAGTGGGAAACCATAAACATATGGTATATTAATTTTGAAGAGAATTTCGTTATCTTTCCGAATCTGAGCCCCGCCAATCGGTAGGACAACTAATTACATCGCAAATCACGATTATATGAGGCCGTGCATAATTTTCCTATAAAATTTAAAATTTGAATGAAGTTAAATTTCAGCGTCAAATTAAAAATATAGGGAGTGGGAAACCATAAACATATGGTATACTAATTTTGAAGAGAATTTCGTTATCTTTCCGAATCTGAGCCCCGCTAATGGATAGGACCACTAATTACAACGCAAATCACGACTATATGAGGCCAAGCATAATTTGCCTATACAATTCGAATTTTATATGAAGTTAAAGTTCACCGTCGATTTAAAAATACAAGGAAGGGGAAACCATGAACACACAGTATATTAATTTTGAAGAAAATTTCATTAGATTACCGAATCTAAGCCCCGCTAATGGATAGGACCGCTAATTACATCGCAAATCACGATTATGTGAGGCCATGCATAATTTTCGAAATTTGAACGTAGTTAAACTTCAACGTCGGATTAAAAATATAGGGAATGGGAAACTATAAACATATGGTATACTAATTTTGAAGAGAATTTCATTATCTTTCCGAATCTGAGTGTCTTTTTTGACAAAAGCTGTTACTGACAAATCCTACTTTATGCTTTTAGGTCAGATAAGTAAACAAGGTAAGAGTAGTGACACATTCTTTTGAATTTTTTTTTGCTAACTTTTTTGAATCCAAGTTCGCTGTTCAGTTTGTTCACTATAATTCTGAAGGAGGGAAGAAAAGGTTAAGTAAATTTTGTTTGTTTTGAATTTAATTAGGAACTATTTTCTTTTGTTTTTATGTATATTTTGCCAGATGCAATAAAAAAAAGCTAGTAAACACAAAAAAAGGCAATATTTAAGTTTAGGATAAGACAACTGATAGACTATTGCAAATTTTAAAGATCAATCACTTTGTGTTTTGTTAAAATTTGCTTTATTAAGTGATTCTGATCAACTGATCTCGATTGATTGCCAATGTTATAACCTGCGCGAAACAAAAGTTACATTTCATGGGCGAAAAAACCGGTTTGTGCGCAAGCAAGTTGAGGGTAAACGCACAACGGCACCAAACAAACTATCCGCATTATTGGAAAGAATTTGTCGACGACGTCCTGGTTTTTTATTCGAAGTACGGTAGCTAATGAGCGTCACGGTCAGACCGCGGACGAAGGGTACGGGGTGCCGGTGTTTGTATTTTGCCACGGCTTTTAAGTGCGCATGTTCGTCCACCCACTGCGGATCTAAATGTAGGTTATCTATGTTCTGATCATTTGTTTAGAAATGAAAGTGATAGTTTTTTTAAAAATATAGCTTTTTTAAAATTTGGGATTTAAGAATATTTTAAATTTTAATAAACTATTCACCTACCTAGTATTTTCTTCTTCCAACATTAATAACTGCTGCTGAGACATCCTCTGTGAATTTATAAAATAATTGTCTATTTCCTCACTTTCATTATTTAATAGATCTATTTCTACAGTTTGATCAAAATACATTTTTGACCTGTCTTCTCTTGACTGTATTTGTCTTAAATAACTATTCTGAGTTGACCTACAAAAATTTGAAGAATATAAAACTATCTTTGAATTTTCTCCTAAATAACCCAAACAAAAATATACCGGGTGTTGCTCCGTCGGGCGGGACATAGGAATCCCATGTAAATTTTGAAGTAGTCAAATATTCGCTCCCCTAATTATTTTAGAAAAAATGCTATTACGATTTATTGAAGAGCACAGTAAGTTCCACCCAATATGAAAATTTGAGCATTTTTCAACCAACCAGTAAAGAGTAAACTGCTTAATACTTCTGCAACGTATTATCTCATTATGCACCCTGTACTCTAGAAATTAATAATAAAAACACTATATCGATTTATCAGTGACAATTTAGATCATTAATTTATAATGTCATTGCCAAAACTGAACAATTTTATATGGGAATTTCAAAAGAATCCTCGCATTTCATTTTAGTTTACAGCTAATTCCAACACATGCACTCACAGTTACGCAAGACAATAAAACAAATTTTTCTACATTTAGAAATCAATTTATGACGAAAATATCAGGATTAAATCAAATGCTCAAATATTCCTCCATTAACTGCCAGACAATAACCCAAACGATTATAAAACTCATTTCTTACGTTGGCTAGTTGGTACATCCATATTCTGACACATTCAGCGGAAATAGCATTCCTTAGCTGGACTAAATTTTTCATATTTTTTATTGGTAGCTTAGTTTTTAAATGTCCCCATAGAAAAAAATCGTTTGGCGAAAGATTACGTCGATTTTCTTCACATTTGAAATTATTGATTACTGTGCCTGTAATTTCAAATTTTTTATCGTCCGTTCTATTGTCGATTTACTTGGTATTGACCTATTGGGAAAATAGGCTGCAAACATATCTGCTACTCTTCGATAACTATTTCCCTGGTAAAACCATTTTATAATAGTGATTTTTTCCTGATTTAAGTAGTTCATTATTTAAGAATGATGTGACATTGATCTGACATCTTGAGAGTAAGAGGTTAAATAATTTTTCTAGTATTTTATTATAACCTTCTAATAATACAAGGCGGGTAAGAAGATAGGAGATTCGTAACTTATTTTAGCATTTATCTCTTAGCTGGCAGACTGAGAAGAGCTGAAATTTGTACATTTGTACAGCTTTTGTGTTTTTTAAAAATCCTAATAATATTTTCTTCTAAAATAATTAGGGGAGCCAATATTGGGCCACTTCAAAATTTACATGGAATTCCCTATGTCCCGCTCGACGGAGCAACACCCGGTATAGTATTGTAGAAAACCTAGGCCTTATAATTACTAACCTAAAACTAAAAGATAAATCTTGCAAAGCTGAAGCTAATGATCGATACACATTTATAGTCAGTCTCTGTTCTTTTACACCATTCTCAGTGGAATGACTTTTGATTATCTGTAACAGTCTATGTACCTCATTAAACATTCTAGTGATCTCTTGCGTACAATTGTCTATGGCAATTTCATCTTCTGGGGTGTCATCAAAGGTTGATCTATGCAGGTGTCTAAAATAGTTATGTTGAAGTAATTTATTTAATACTTTTTTTTTTTTTTTTTTTTCGCCCTTTCGGGGTCATCCCACCCAGGTCCGACGACCGCCCCCCTAGGTGGTGCACTGCAGCCTGAAGGCTTATTGTACCTTGACCCCTACTCCTTCCCATTCACACACCATTCATTCCATAACTTGATGGTTGCTGCTCGGTCCGTTCGTTCAACCCCGAGCAGAATACCGCGTGCCGTTGCCCAAAACCGACAACGCCGGTCACCCATCCAAGTTATGGGCGCGCACTTCACTGCTTAACTCCGGTGTTCGACGCTGCTGATACAACCGGAGCAGCCACAAGCGCGCCTATTTAATACTTACTTGGAATGTAAAGATTTTAAATCACTAATTTTAATCTTAAGTCTAGGTAAAATCATTTGAGCTTTCTCGAGATAATCTATCCAAACTGGAGGCATTCGATTCTCATTTCTATCTGCATATCCTTCCTCCATGTCGTTTAAAGACACTAGATGCATTCTTTCCGAGGAGTCCTAAAAATTTGAATAGTACCAACGTTATTTATTCTTAAATGTACTTTCATTTGTTAAATAGGGCTTTAAATATGTTAATTTTAAGACATCTAACCTGTTAGACAACTTACTTGATCGGGATATATTTGTCTGCTGCGGATGGCATTATTCCTCATTAGAAGAAAAACATCCGTTAGGCTTCGTGTAGCCATTTTTAGAGTTCTTGGAGTGTTAGTTATATAAAAATTACATGAAAACAGTATTTTATCTTATGAAAAATTGTTCATCTATTTAATTTGACGTGTTTACATCGATTTGTCAAAAGACAGCTGTAAGCCAAATGGCACATTACTCTCGTCTTCAACCTAAAAAACAGCCAAAGTTTTCTAGCAACAGTTGTACCCTACTAGAGGTAGTCTTGCCGCTTTGCCATAGAGCAACTTGGGTAAAAGAAATAAAATAAGGGGAGCGAAAAGTATCCAATCGACCAATCAATACGCGGAGTGAGAGACGGAAAGGTACTAGATATATTTTTGTTCTCTCCCACGCAGGCTGTTTGCAAACTTTAGCTGCAAGACTGCCTCTAGATAGACAAACTATTTTTCGGCTATGTTGTTCAGTGCCGGAGATATACAGTTTATTGTATTAGTAGAACAACCGTTTACACAACAGTTTTTAATTATTACTAGGTTGTAAATTCCTTTACTTTAAATAAAAACATTTGGAATAACGTCTTTCAACAAATAACACTTCCAAAACAATGCAAAATGAAATTCGCAAATTCTAGATGCTACTGGATTGATCATCAGCTTTGATTTTACCATATATCCTCAACTTTTAGGCGGTTCGAGGTCGGGGACGCACTGAACAACATGGCCGAAAAATGGGAGATGTGACGTCATAACACGTCAAAGCAATATGGCCGAATGTCGTGACCCTATATAGACCGACTTTGAAGGTTATGCACAATACCAGTAGCAGTTTTCTGGATTGATTGCTACAATTAATGCATTGAATCGATTTATTTCGTATTGAACAAAAGTAAAAATTTGAATAATTTGAACCGGAAGTTCTGGGAGCGAAAAGCTCGACCATCCACGTACGAAGCCCTGGAAAGCTTAGTCCGGAAGGGGGAGAGCTGGTTTATTGTCTTGCAACGGAAGCAACAGCAAAGAAAGCAAAGCAAAGCTAAATATCAACATCTTTGATCGACATATTATAAACATCAACAAAGCAGAACAAAGTATATGTAAATAAATATTAAAAATAATTAAAATGGATTTTGTGGATGTTGCTAGTATTACAAATCGATGTAACCAACTGAACCCAAATAATTGGCGATATTGGAAAAGTAGAGGGTATCTGAATAGGCCTGAAAATTGGAAGTTGTGTAATTATCCGATACATATACTGCCGTCCAACGGAAAAACACCATATGTAAATAGGCTTATAATATACACATACTTACGGTGTTTTTTCGTTGGACGGCAGTAAAAGAAAAAATTTGGTCACTTAAGTAACTATGGTTACCGACTTTTTAAACCATTAAATTACCTACCTTTTTTTTTATTGTAGAAACTAGGGTTACCGATTTTTTAAACCAATAAAATACTTTTTTTATTGTAGTAACTATGGTTACTGACTTTTCGATCAATCTTTTTCAATCAATAATTATTAATTATTAATATATTATACCTTTTTTTTATGTAGTAGGTATGATTACTGACTTTTAAACCCATAACATACCTTTTTTATCGTAGTACTCAAGTAGACTTCAAAACTGATCATCATCTTTATTTTTCTCTCCAGAAATTTGCGGCAACTCTGATTATGAAATTTGGTTTACGGGGTTTCTTGGGGCGCTGATCAGGCATCAGAATTTTTTATCTGAAGGGTTTTGATCTCGAGATGTTCGTCATCAAAATTTAAATGTAAACTATTCATATTTTTACTATATTTCCCTTCTTTTGCATTAAATTCCTGACAGAACACTAATTTGGCACACATTATTTTATTTAACATTTAAAAACCTTATTAAAACATGGTTTTGTATTGATTTAATGCTTTTCTTTTTCTTTATTAATATAAAAAGTTTGGGTAATTTTCTAGAAACCTGTGGCAACTCCGATTTTAACGCAATTTGGTATACAGGGGTTTTTGGTGTGCTGATCACGAATATGAAAGATTTTCTGTGAAATGGAAAAAATGGTGAATATTTAAAGGAAATCATTAAGAACGATTTAAGTAGAGTCAATGAGTGGTGTGGTGCAAACTGTTTGTCTCTTAATGTTGCCAAGACTGGAGTATTAAGTTTTAGATTTTTTTGTGATGATTTAATGTTAGAAAATGACGTGGTAGAGAATAGATCTGTGACAAAGTTTTTGGGTATTTTTATTGACAATAAATTAAGGTTTGAAATACATATAACAGAACTATGCAAAAAATTGTCAGAGGCTTGTTATGCCTTAAGGAGAGTGGCAAGAGAGCTAGATATCACAATTGCTCGCACAGTTTATTTTGCATTGTTCGAATCTCATGTTAGATATGGAATAGCTTTCTGGGGTTTTTGTAATAATCAATTAATGAATTCCATTCTAATTTTACAGAAGCGAGCAGTGAGATACCTATTTAGAACTAGATGCAGGGAACATTGTAAACCATTGTTTGTTGATGGCAGGATTTTGACTGTTATAGGTATTTTTATATTAGAGACTGTGTTTAATTCATAAAAAGTACAAACATTTTATACCGCCTAATCCACATAATACGCGAGGAGATGGCCTTCCTCTACCCATCCCAAAAACTACATTAACTAAAAGATCTATTATTTTTGAGAGCATTAAAATGTATAATCATCTTCCAATGTCATTTAGACAAATTTCCGATGAGCGGTTATTTAAAAGGAAGATTAAAGATCTAATTGTATCAAGGCCTTATTATATGCTGCAGGAATTTTACGACGACACTTTTTAAATATAGTAGCGCTTACTTAATTCTTTAATATATGTATGCTTGTATATGTACATATATTTTATTCTGACTAAAAACTTCTTCAGTTGTATTTATATTTTATTTGTTGACCTCAAATCTAGTTTATATATTCGTGTGACACTTTATTGTTTTATGTACATTTTATCAGTATATGTCGTTATCTCCTTTTATTTTAAAATTTAATAGTTCCATTTAGATGTGTGTATATGTTTTTACCGACATTTTTTGTGTGTACATTTTACCAGTATATGTTTTTTATCTACTTTTATTTGTTTCTAATATAATAGTTTTATTTATCAGTTGCCTGAACAGTGTGTGTGTATGACATTTTTTTTATTGTGTACATTTTACTATTATATGTCATTATTAGCTTTTTTATCAATTTTTTTAATTTTAATTGTCTTATTTATATTACGTGGCTCGAACTTGGTAAACCTACTTATTGTCTTTATTTTATGTTTAATCTACTGTACTTTTATTTAACAAACTTTATTTTATACTATTTTTTTATAACAGCTTTGTTAATAAGATAAATCTTCTAACAATAAAGCATATTTTGATTTGATTGATTTGATTTGATTTTTTGGCGGAAACGTTTTGTTCTCGAGATATTCATCATCAAAGTCAAATTTGAACTAAGCTTATTTTCACTATATTCACTCTTCTTTTGCACACAATTCTTGATTTAAAGCTAAGGTGTCACACAATATTTGATTTTCACCTTTTAAAACCCCGTTTTTCTACGCTTTTTACATTATTTTGCATTAAATTGCGTTGCTTTTCTTTGATAATGCGGCAACCATACATACACATAGGGCTTCATGGCACACTGAGATTAAAATAAGTCAAAGTATAGCTAGGCAATTTAATGCAAAAATAATGTAAAATACGTAAAAAACGGGGTTTTAAAAGATGAAAATCAAATATTGTGTGCCACTTTTGCTTTAAACCAAGAATTTTTGAATATTTAAACAATCATGGGCAGAGTTAGCAGTAGAGAAAACTTTGAAGTCATCTGCATACATTAAACATTTGCATTTTTTTCAGTTTTGAGTTTCCGCAGGTTTCTAGAAAATTACCAAAGTTTGCTTTAAATCAAGTCGTGAAAACTAAAGATAGTTTGTTTGCATTTCAACTTTGATGATAAATATCTCGAGAAAATCGGAGTTGCCGCAAGTTTTTAGGCAATTACCTTATTTTATATTTTTTCCAATTATATAAGTTTTAAACAATCCAATTTTAATACATCTAATATTTTCTATTACCTAAATTTAGTAATAGATGTCCTACCAGAAGTTGGTCGACTACAATCTCTTTTATCGGAACCAAGATGTTGGCATGGTGGTTGGTCGAACATTTGTAAATTATGCTGCGTAAAAGGTGCAATTGCTACTTTGGCCGCAATTACTATAGGTTATTTGTGCTATACTTATCGAAAAGAGATAAAGGTATGTGTTATTTTAATTTTTAGGTTAAGTATATTGAACTTAAGAGACTAAAATTGGCAAATTATAAATTTGCCATCTTATTTCTAATTTCTTATTTTTACACTGGTCATTTTAAAGTTTTTTTTTTGTTATTTATTATTATTATTCTTAGTTACTTTCAGAATACATTCAGGGTCAGTCAAAACTCAATGAAAAGTGTTAAGGGGTGATTTTTCTGAAATATAGTAAATGTATATAAAAACCCCTCTAGCAGCACACAATCAGTGTGAAATATTACTAAAATGAGAAACCGCATTTGACTTCCTCTATACTCCAAATATGAGTCTTATTGGTTAGTGCTTAATCCAGTGGCGTCTCGCGGGTCTAATAACAGGTGTATAGTGCAGGAAGGGAAAAAAAACGCATTCACCATTTTAGCAAAACTGAAAATACTCTATCTTTTAATGCAGCAAATTTATCAATTATATATTCATAAAATGGTTAAGTTTTTATCAGTTCCTGTAGAAGCTCCTATTGAATTGAAATATTGGACAAAGATAAAAGTCTATCTTTGGATATAGTGTTTCTTAAGAAAGTTTTTAAACGCTTAAGACAAGAAAAACTCCGTTCCACTGACACGCTTGTCGACAATATCGTTAAAATTAACGAAAAAAATTTATACGCCTCGGTAAAATGTCTTTATTTGCGCCAACTTGTTTCACTAACTGCTGCAATGAAATGTTTCTATAACTTTTATCAGCAAATATTACGTCAAGTTTATATTTGGGCCGCTAATTTTTGGAAATGATTCGGCATATATCTCCAATAAATTTTGAAAAGAATCAGTGGGAAAAGTTTGGTTATACTGGCCAAACTTTGCAGTATCAGCAAGACAAAGAAATTGTAGTTTGTAACAATCTTCGAATCTTACTTCCATTTCCATCAAAATATGATCTAATATTTTATAGAGAAGTGCTCATGTACTGTCCTTTAATTTCTTCCTGTGAAAAATCACTGTCGCTAATAATACTCAAACGGAAACAATCGAGATAATACGTAAAATATGCTAGATTTTTCATGGCGAATTTTCACAAATAAGGAATAGAAATGAGAAAAATAAATTGAATAATAGTTATATGTTTTTTTTTAACTTACGCTTTTATTAGCTTGGGTTGTAACCATCTATCTATCTATCTATCTATGTAACGGAATCTTTGAGCCTAATTTTTACCAACTTCCAGCTATTCAATTTCTTTGAAACTTTGCACACGTATCAAGGACCGATGACAATGTAATAATTTAAAAACAGAATCCCGTTATCCTGATTAGGGACCGCCAGGATAAATAAATTCCTTTACAGATCCTCTGTGTCTCTTGACAAAATGGCGAAGGAATTTTTAGTGAATAAACTGGAGCATTTATTTTTAAAAAACTAATTGATATATCGAACTAAAAAATGAAAAATAAATAATAGTTTAAATAATTAATAGTTTAAAAACTAAAAACACGCTTTTATATGCAACCGAACTAAAAATTAGAAAATAATTTTTCATTAAAAAAATATTGTCATTTCATAGTAAAAAGCGTGGGGTGCATTTTACTATTTTTTCATAACTTTTCCATCATAGATATTTGCAAATATAATAATTATAACATTTAATATTTTTATCACCCCACGCTTTTTACTATGAAATGACAATATTTTTTTAATGAAAAATTATTTTCTAATTTTTAGTTCGGTTGCATATAAAAGCGTGTTTTTTTAGTTTTTTAAACTATTAATTATTTTTCATTTTTTAGTTTCTGCTACTCTTGACAAAATGGCGAAAAAATTTTTTAATGAACAAGAGTGGCAAATTTTAAAATTTTTCCAACAGATTGCAACTCACTAAAAAATTTCTTCTTCATTAAGTAGCAAAGTTTGAAATTTTGCCAACAGATGGCAATCCAGGCAATGTTTGGACCGTTGCCAATATATTGCAACCCACTAAAAATTTCTTCTTCATTTAATAGCAAGTTTGAAATGTTGCCAACAGGTGGCAACCTAGGTGTTGTTTTTATATTTTTATAATATAAAGGAAAATTTTTTTCCTGGCGATCCAAAAAAAGAATGTTAATTTTTATTAATTGCACATTATGTATTATGTATACATTACACATAATGTAATTTTTATTATGGAATCCTTGAACTAATGGTGCAACTAACCCTATATTTTTATTGTTCATAAAAATTGAACACCCATGGTGCAACTAACCAAATTGTGTAAAAACTAAAAAATTTCTTCTTCATTTAATAGCAAAGTTTGAAATGTTGCCAACAGATGGCATCCTAGGTGTTGTTTTTATAATATAATGGAATTTTTTTTCCTGGCGATTCAAAAAAAGATAACGGGATACTGTTTTTAAATTATTGCATCTTCATCGGTCCTTGACACGTGTGCAAAGTTTCAAAGAAATCGAATAGCTGGAAGTTGGTTAAAATTAGGCTCAAAGATTCCGTTACATAGATAGATAGATAGATAGTTACAACCCAAGTTAATAAAAGCGTGTTAAAAACCAAAAAACACGCTTTTATATGCAACCGAACTAAAAATTAGAAAATAATTTTCATTACAAAGAGTTTGTCACTTCAGAATAAAAGCTTGGGGTGCTTAATATATTAAATGTTATAATTATTCTATTTGCAAATATCTATGAGGGAAAAGTTATGAAAAAAATAGTAAACTGCACCCCACGCTTTTATTCTGAAGTGACAAACTCTTTGTAATGAAAAATTATTTTCTAATTTTTAGTTCGGTTGCATATAAAGCGTGTTTTTTAGTTTTTAAAACTATTATTTATATGTTTTATTATTTATTTTTGGTGAAGTGGCACTTACTACACCTGAATAGCCGCCACTGGCTTAATCAAATAATTTAAAAAATTAAGTTAAGTGGTGTATGGCAAGGGCTTTAGTATTTTAATATATGTGACAAACTTTGACAATAATTATATTAATTATTATAACTAGGTAGGTAAATTATGTAAAAAAGTAGTAAAACATAAATTTAAAAATATGATACTTTTAAATTTATTTATTTTATGTGAAATTTAAGATATTGGATTCCCATTCAATTCTAAAAACCTTTTTGCTAAATTATTAAAAATTAAGGCAGTTTTGCCACATTTTTGTAGTTTTTGGAGCCCCCGTACAAAGCAAGAAGAAAAAATCTATAGTGTGAATCCATAGATAACCTACATTTAGATCCGCAGTGGCAAGACGCATTTTTAGGATTTTTACGCCCTCGCGCAGTAAACAATAAATGGGTGGACGAACATGCGCACTTAAAAGCCGTGGCAAAATACAAACACCTGCACCCTGTACCTTCGTCCGCGGTCTGACCGTAACGCTCATTTGCTACCGTACTTCGAACAGAAAACCAGGACGCCGTCAACAAATCCTTTCCTATAATGCGGATAGTTTGTTTGGGGCCGGGTGCGTTTACCCTCAACTGGCTTGCGCACAAACCAGTTTTTTCGCCCATGAAATGTAACTTTGTTTCGCGCAGGTTATAACATTGGCAATCCATCGAGATCAGGTGTGTGAATCTTGTTTTTAAAGGGTTTTATTTAACTTGTCCTGTTTATTTGCTTTTTGGATCAAATCTAGTAATTGGAATTTGTCTCCCTTCCTGAGCGACCGATTGATCTGAAATTTGGTACACATTCTTAATCTTGATGACAATAAAAATATAATACATTTTTTATAATTGTATATACAAGATGGCCGCCGATACAAAATGGCGGATTTTACAGTGTGTCCGCCTAAGTTCTCTACATAGGGAAACTTTTTTTTAATTAATTTTAATAATTTTAAGAAATAAAAGTTCTGCATAATCTAAAACATAAAATGCAATCATTAGATGTTCATTTTTTCCAGTAGTATACGAGGTATCTTAAATATATGAATTTTGTTCAAAAGGAAAGTACCCTTATTTTTAAAAATATCAAAAATTAATATTAAGAAATAAAAATAACTTTAAATATACAAACTCCTTCATTTACAAGAAAAAGGTTTTCTTTAATTTTTTATGCGATAAAGCTTTCTTGAGATATTACATTTCAAAATAGGTATTTACAAATGTACAAATTTAAATTTTCATCTTTTTATCATAAAGAATTAAAAAAAATCTTTTCTCTTTACAAATGAATGAGTTGCATGCATATTTAATAGTTATTTTTGTTTCTATACAATTCAAATTTTTTGGGATACCTCGTATACTACTGAAAAAATAAATATCTAATGATTGATTTTTAGGTTTTAGACCATGCAGAACTTTTTATAAAAAAGTACTTTTTTCGTAAAATTATTAATAAAAAAATTTCCCATATGTAGAGAACTTAGGCAGACACGTTATATATAACTTCATTACAACCTCAATATGGGTATCAAATGAAAGGGCTTGATTGGTAGAATAGAGCTCACTATGAAAAAAATCAAATTCAAGATGGCCGCCGCCACAAAATGGCGAATTACATATTTTCTACAACTAAACTGGTCACAGAATTAATCGGCACGAGTTAATTTTTGTCCATTTTCAATAAGCTGTAACTTCAAAACAACTAAACGGATTTGGTCATTTTTTTACGTTTTGAAGATCAACTCTTATACTTTCGACTCGCTTTTTGCCGATTTTTGTAAGCTAAGATTTTCTATGTTATACAGGGCACGGAAAAAAGTGTTGCAGTTTGGCAAAGTTTAATCATACTCCCATTTTCCTAAAAAATTTTCTTCACTAAAATTGTAATTTGCGACTATAGCTAGGACTAATATCTCAGGACGTATTTGGTATTTTTTGATAAGTCTTCTGAAACAAAGATAATCGATTTCTATTTAAACTCGTATTTTTGAAGTTCTTTGAGAACTTTCAGAACATGCCTTAATTACCTTGAAAATTCGGATAAACACTTTTCTGATACATAAAAAAATATCGGTTTAACTTTTACAGAAACAGTTTTACGACTACAGCGTCCCGCCGCCTGTATTCAGTACTACCAAAAATGCTCATATCTTTCCACTGTTCGCTCGCACCATCGACTTCGTAGTAGCTAACAAGTCAGCTATTGCCGAGTAACTTATTCCTCGTTGACGTAATCTAAAATTAGCATTTTCCCACAATTGTTTACAAAATTCTTAACCAAAAGAAAATAACACTTACCAGTACAATATTAAAAAAATTATAAATTATAAATCCTAGCTACCAGATCGCACCAATCTTGTTATTAATCTTGGGCATTGATTATACAATAATAATAAAATCGTTGGGCCTTGACATTTTCTATCTTAATATTTATTCTGGATATGTTACACGGTGCTACTATTTGTCTGATCGACCACCAGGTCGATGAGAGATTGGTGCGATCTCTCGCTAGGACCTGTGGTAGCTAGGACCGAGATTATTTTTTGGCTTTGGGCTCAGTTAATAAACTTCTCACGAAAAAACATTTTTTACATAATTTATTTTAAGGAAGCAAAGCAGTTGCCCTACACACCCACACAGCAAAATATTGCACTAAGTATGTGCTAAGCATATTCTTATATATACAATAAATCAGATAGTATATCCTAAGCATGTACTCAATATAAGGTTGTATACAGGGTGTTCCATTTGAAAGGCTTTCCACTCAAGTTATCTTCAGAAACAGAGACAGATTTGAGAAAATGCCGAAACACGTCAAGATATTTATTGAGGGGAACGTTTTTAACAAAAAATTGGACGGCGCCCTTTAACCCTTAACCATCAGAGCCACCACCCCAAAATTCTTAAATGAGAAGGCGGGTCGGAGTGACACATCATTTTAAAGCTCCTGACGAGTACTTTATAACCCTAGAATATGAAGTCAATATCTTCACCTATTACAAAATGGCGGTACTTTAAAAATTACCTAAATACCTGATTTGGATGGCCATATTTCGAAACTAATAAAGTTAGATGTACCTAATGTGGTGTTTTTCTTGAAAGCTCTTTTAAAGGTCTTTTTAATGGTGATACTGGTAGATAATATGCAGGGTAGAAGAAAAAGTACATATTTTTTTATTTAAGAACCACTGTATATTATTTTACCATTAAAAAGATCTTTAAATGAGCTTTAAGAAAATACCACATTAAGTACATCTAACTTTATTAGTTTCTGGAAATATGACCATCCAAATCAGGTATTTAGGTAATTTTTAAAGTACCGCCATTTTGTAATAGGTGAAGATATTGACTTCATATTCTAGGGTTATAAAGTACTCGTCAGGAGCTTTAAAATGATGTATCACTCGACCCGCCTCTCTCATTTAAGAATTTTGGGGTGGTGGCCCTGGTGGTTAAGAGGTTAAAGGGGCGCCGTCCAATTTTTGTAAAAACGTTCCCCTCAATAAATATCTTGACGTGTTTCGGCGATTTTCTCAAATCTGTCTCGTTTCGAAGATAACTTGAGTGGAAAGCTTTCAAATGAACACCCTGTATGCTGGGAATATGCTATGTATACTTTTTGGCCACAAATAGGATGTGCTTTGTATATGCTTAAAGTATATGCTGAGAATATGTGAGACTACTTAGAATTCTTGACAATATTCTAAAGTATATACTAAAGAATATACTTGGAATATAATAAAAATGCTGCTGCAACTTTCTAGATCATGTTAAATTTTTTGGTTCATTTGTTCTATTTTGCTATAATAGTTAATAAAATATACGTGGATATGCTGTATAATAATAATATAATATATTGTTTATGCTTTGTGTACACAAATATATGTAAATATTTTTTAACTATAAAGCTTATTATTATTATTTCTAAAACACCTTTTTTTAGGAATATGCCCTCAAAGGTTTTAATGAAACCATACATCTAAGTAAACGGTCAGCCCATTTTGTACAGACTTATTCGATTATTTTCGCAAAGTATTCAGCAAAAGTAGCCAGAGACCAAGGTCCAAACATTTGGTACTATGGTGTTGTTGTACCATACTGCTCAGTACGATATGTAGCCGTTCAGTCAATGATTTTTAGCAGAGTACTCTGCGAAATTTGCAATAAACCAAGCACCTAACATTTGGTACTATGGTGCTGTGGTACCCTATTCAGTGGCAAAGACTGGCGTGAGTATATTGATGTTTTCAATGGACAATTGGTTTACATTTTTTAGTTAAACTTGACTATGCATGAATTTACTTTTATTACAATCTCTATTTCAATTAACTTTTGCCTAAATTTTAATAGTTATGGATCCCATAACCATTTTTTCCAAGTCATTACTACAAAGCTTCATCTTGAGGAGACGACCAACTTGTTTTCTTACAACAATTTTCGTTGGTGGCAGCATACAGGGGGTGGCAGAGAATAAATTTGTTGTTTTTTTATTTTCAGACAAACCACGAAGGCTAAAAGCCTAAATACTAACGTACCGTGGGTGTCTTAAGCGAGGTAAGAGGGAGTTTGTTGACACGGGACTTAAATACCTGAAGATTTGGGGGGAAGGAAAGACCTCCGCGGGCAGCAGATTTCACAATCTAGAAACTCTAGGGAAAAATGAATGAACAAGCAGAGTTTCTCTAAGTGAGTGGACCGTGAGTGGAGGAACTATTCTGGACAATTCTTCATAGCAGAAGCCACTGGAAGTACCTATAAAATAGCGATAAATCCCCCACAGCCCGACGATGGGCAAGAGAGGAAGCCTTTCTGTAAGTGATGGGGTCATTAATGAGACGAATAGCTCTTCTTTGGATGGAATCAAGAATGCTTAGGGTTGTGGGGGACGCCATGGCCCCAGATATGAGAACAATATTCCAAGGGAGGTCGGATTTGGGACACATACAAAGTGTATAAATTAGAAGGGGAAAAATACTTTTTGGCTTGAAGAGAAATCCAAACTTTTTGAAGCTGCCGTGGCTATAGATACAATGTGATTATGCCAGTTAAGGTTACTTTCAAATGTGACGCCCACAAGACTGAAGGTGTCTTTGCTCTGTAAAACTTGGCCGCTCATAAATAGAGGATGAGTATTTGATGACTCTTTTCGCGACAAGGAACATGATTGTGTTTTGGATGCATTAAAATGGTGTTTATTTGATAAATATCAAAAAACCAGGATGACGTACCTCGCAATTTATAGGACAATGTGGGTTTAAATTATATAAATATTATTTAATCAACAGAAAAAAAATCAGCCTAGTTAGTAGTTATTTTTACGACATCGTTAACCGTACATGTTGGTGGTAGGGGCTCTTGATGAAACCTTACATTTTTGTAGGACAAATATTTTTCGGTTTATTCAGATGAATTATCTTGAAAATTAACAGAGAAAATCCCTGTTTGTAATACATTTTTGATATCTGTCAAATCAACACATTTAATTCCTGCTACCCCTGTAAGCTACCACCAAAAAAATTGTTGTAAGGAAAAAAGTTGGGCGTCGCGTTCTCATGAAGCTATTCACAAAACGTTAGCTTGTTAGGAATGACTTGGAAAAATGGTCCAGAAGATCTCTCGGAGTCGGTAAGAGATACAGGGTTGGTTAAATTGGGGCAAAGTTGCGCATTTTTATGCTTAACAAACCATTGTGTAGTATTCTGCCATTTCTAGGTAGTAGTTATTTAGAAATAACGTCCGTGGTGGCACTACCGCGTTGTCTAAGGTGCTGTGAAATGCAACTGTATGTTTCAGTGCTTGGATAAAGGTGGACGGTACACGACAATATTGGGTTAAACATCCAGTAACCCGGCACTCACGTGGTACACTGGTATTTAGGCATAAGCCTTGGTGAGATGTCACAAAGATTTAAAAAAAATCTAACTAAGTAAATTTTTGTACTAACTAGTTCAGCTTCACTTGCTGCTTGCCAAATTTTTCCCTCCGAATAATTTTGAAATTAACACATTTTATGTTTAATTTTGCAGGTATATTATAGTGCTGTAGAGGTTTAAAGAAATTTGCAGCAATTATTGGATACCACTGTGGGAACTATGAAGAGCCCCAAAAGAAGAGCCTCAAAAGCCATTTAAATTTTACACTGAGCTGCTTATAGGACGCAATTTTTTTAGCAATATATTAAATTTCCTAAGGATGCTATTTAGTGCTCTTAACGCGAGTTTTTACAATGGTATATTTTATTTAGTATATCAGCCGAATGTTTAAAATATAAATTTACGTTAATTTACTTATAAACTTATTATTTACTTTTTTATTAATTTTTAATATAATGTTTAATTTTCCACCGTTTTTAACATATTTCCCTCAAATCGTCTGGAGTATAATAGTATTGAAAAGATTTTTAGTAAAATTCAAATAAATTACCAGAAAGACTTGTCTAAAAAACCGTTTACGAAAATATGTAATAAATTTGGTAAATACAGTGGCTGGACACATTTACTAGTCTGGTGCGCATGCAAAGGCTGCCTATAGTAGGTATACATGTCCAAGAGGAGGGGGCAGTATGGGAATTTTAGAAATGGTAAGAGATATGAAGTCAGTTAAATGAAATCAAAATCAAGGTTAAGATTTTATGTGCTTAATAATATCACAGCAGAACAAAGATGCTGTAATAATAGAGGAATTACTGCAAGTTACCTTATTAAGCTGGAGTATATTAGAGACATTTTTGCACCCCTTATTTTGCAATTCCGTTGTGGTTTAACGTTATTCTGAGACTGCGCAGTAACGCAAACATGATCCGCTATCGTTATTAACCATACCGGACTCCTTTAATTACGGATGAATACCGAAGAGCTTATCGTTATCGTTATTGTTAAACTGCGTAGTTGCCGGATTGTAGAAATTTTAATATCAATTATTTAAAAGGTTAAAATTTTAATGCCGTATTAATTAATATATTATTTATACATAGGCTCTAATTAGTGAAAAATCTATAGCAGTAATAAAAATCAAATAGTGTTAACCATGCATCAGCGCAAGCTCGGATGTCAAAATAAGGCCGGTATTATTAGTGCCTGGCCCTATTTTACTGTGCAATAATTCTCTAATATGCCGTTTAGAAAATTTTAAAATTCCGAGTACTTTCGGAGATATCTGAAAAAAAAACAACGAATTGAAAATTTGTTTTGTTGCTTTCGGTCCGATTTCATAAATTGCACATTGCCACCAATGACATGATTGCCACTTTTTCCACTCTATCCCAGGGCGAAGCTACCGCCGTATCAGGCGATGATACGGGGCCCCGGGCTATAGAGGCACCCAAACGTGTGGGAGCAACAAAATTAAGTGGTGGAAAACTATGAAACTGTTGGCTAGAATGGGAAAGTGAAGCCATTTTTTTGTTGGTATTCCAAGTAGTTTTTTGGGCCCCCTAACTCATAGCTGATATGGGGCCCCTCCAAGGCACGTTACGCCACCGCTCTATCCAATAGTAGTTGTATTTTTTTTAAAACACGACGTTTTGTTTTCGTAGGATTTTTTTAATACGGTCCTGATATTCTTATATCAAAATTTAAAAGCCAATTTTAATACAAATTCAATAATGTATCACATAATATGATTTTAATCTTAATACGAACCTGTATTTCTAGAACATTAATAAAAATATTAAACTTTCCATTTTAAATTAATAAATTACTTTATTTAATAGCGCAGAGCTTAACCAAAATCCCCTAGCATTACTTGGTTAAATTTTTAAATACGGTCCTGCTATTTTTATTATCAAATTTGAAAGCCATTTTTAGAGGTTTTGAAAAGTTTACTTGATAAAATTTACATAAAAACCGTATTTTACCTTAGAAAAATTGTTCATCTATTAATAATTTCACGTGTGTGAAGAAATAAAAAATAGATGAATTGAAAAGTACCCAATCGCCCAGTCCTTGGGTCAGATGATTTATGGCCCAGTCAACCCACGGAATGTGTGAGAAAGGTACTAGAACATATTTTTCTATCTTTCCACACAGACTGTTTGCAGATTCATGCTGCAAGGCTGCCTCTAGGTAGGTAACAAATTATTTTTCTACTTTATACTAAAAATCATGCATAAAATTTAAAACAATTATTATATATTTGTTTTATTTATAAAAGCGCTAACTGCTATTTCTTTATTTTAAACATTTTCCAAAAATTTTATATTTTTACTGGATACTGCCAATACTGTCTTTGTTTATGACGTTGCTGCAAGGCAAATGCCAAAAATTTTAAGGGTTGGCAACGCTGAATCAATAACCAAAAAAAAGAGGATGTTTGAACATTGGCAGCACTGTTTATTTTAAAGGGGGAAATACCAAAGTTGATTGAAACTTTGGGGGAAAAAATTTTCCTTTGGGTGCGTTCCACTAAGCGCTCACAACGCCCAAACAGCACAAACTTTCCATTGGGCAATCCCCATGTAAGGAAAGCACGGGTCTCGCGATGCTTTATGTCTGCTCTACAGCTTAACCATTGTTTAGTAGTGTAGTCCATCTCTGCAGCAAGGTCATGAAATAGTGTGGACGCATGCTTTACTTATATGGGAGATTGCTAAATGGAAAGTTTGTGCTGTTTGGGCGCGTGAGGAGTGGTTTTCCGCCCGCGTATTAAAACACGCGCAGAAAATCCGCTGACACGTCCATTGTAGCCGAAAATATTAAAACGTTTTGTTTTTGAATATGGTAATTTTATGCTAGAATTTTCTTTGGTTGATACTACGGTTGTGAAGGTCACTGTAGATGTCAATCATCATCTGTCTGTGGGATGGCAAATGGATTGAATAATGGATAATAATAAATCCAACAAATTAGGCAACTTTGGTTAATAGGTTGTCTTAGTCTTTTATTTACCACATACACTTTTTTGTTACCTATTTACCTTAGAGTACAAGCTAGACGCTCGCCTGCAGTTATTGGCTCACAAACTGTGTGGGACTTGTGATAGTTGACTCAACTTTCTGTAACGATTTGTGAAAATGCTCCTTTGACATTTTTAAATATAATTGAAATGTTTTCATCATCAAGTTGTCTTTACTCGTTTAATAAAGTATAATATTGGCTATGAACTTTTCTTAAAAAAAAAAATTAAGTTTATCTCAACTTTTTTGCGGATTAGCATCGAAAATGACGGGAAAGGCATTTTAAATTTGCACTAACCAATCACAACGCTGAATTGTCATCATGGACAGCCGACAAAGGAGCATTTCGAGCGCTTAGTGGAACGCTCCCTTTGTGCTTTGTGTGCCTTTGGTATTGTGGGGAAATGGGGAAATAGTTTTTATATCAAAAACAAGAAGTATAAAAATAAATGAATGTGACAAAAATGAATGCGAAAAATGCCAATAATAGAAATCGATGTAACCAACTGAACCCAAATAATTGGCGATATTGGAGAAGTAGAGGGTATCCAGATAGGCCTGAAAAATTGGGAATCGGGTAATTATTAGACTAAGAAAAAACAAGCCAAGCAATATTCTTATTTTTGTTTTGCCTGATTTACTTAAAGGAAGAATCAGTTTTGTAAGATTCTTTGATAATTATTTACAAGCCGGGCGAATCGCAGATTTTATGATCGACTTTTGAATCACCCTGTATTGTATTTTTTTACTGTTTTGGTAATTTTCTAGAAACCTGCGGCAACTCCGATTTTAACGAAATTTGGCATACGGGGTTTAGGCGCCAATCACGAATCCGGAAACGTTTCGTTCTACGAGATATTCATCATCAAAGATCAAATTTGAACTAAGCTTATTTTCACTATATTCCTCCTGCTTTATGACACTATTCTTGATTTAAAGCTAGAGTGTCACACAATATTTGATTTTCACCTTTTAATACCCTGCTTTTCTAAGTATTTTACATTATTTTTGCATTAAATTGCGTGGCTTTTCTTTGATAATGCGGCTACCATACATACACATAGGGCTTCATGGCACACTGGGATTGCAATAATTCAAAGTATAGCTATGCAATTTAATGCAAAAATAATGTAAAATTCGTAAAAACGGGGTTTTAAGAGGTGAAAATCAAATATTGTGTACCACTTTGGCTTTAAATCAAGAATTGTGCAAAAGAAGGGGGAATATTGTAAAAATAGGATTAGTTTAAATTTCAAGTCTGATGATGAATATCTCAAGAACAAACCGTTTCCGCCAAAAAATTCTTTCAGATTCGTGATCAGCACCCCAAAACCCCGTATACCAAATTTCGTCAAAATCGAGTTGCTGCAGGTTTCTAGAAAATTACCACTGTTTTTAGCAACTCTTTTACAGCCAGTTTTACAATATCTGAAGTTAACCCTAACAATAGGTTTGTTACCATAGAAACAACAAAATACCGAAATGTGATTGGTGTTGCCAAAATAGTATTAACCCAAAAGTGATGGTAACCATATATTGTGAAACTGGGCACTAGACAGTCAATATTATTGTGGTAATATTGATATTTATCAATATTATTGACTGTGTAAAGAATGCTTATATTATATTAAGCCTTCACTTGTTCCAAGAAATAAAAACAGAATCATTTTTTTTCAGGAATATGGTCTCGATGGTTTAAATGGACAGCAGCTGTTCTAAGTTATTTGACTATTTTTGTAAAATATTTATTAAATTTTTGTTATAGACCAAGGTCCAAACATTTGCTACTTAGTAATATCTGTTGCTATTCAGTTAATAATTTTAGCAGGTTATTTTGTGAAATTTGTTGTAAAACAGGTACCAAACATCTGGTATTATGGTCTTATAGTACTCAATTCAGTTGCAAAAAGTGGAGTAAGTATATTGATGTTTTTAGGACACTTAGTTTTAATGTTGGCTTAAACTTAGACTTTAGTAAGTGTACTAAGTAATGTTAAATTTTTCAGATATATTATATAATTATTATTGTTATATGTTTTTATTGGTTTTCCAAATGGCCTTCGACCGAAATCCTTCAGCCACTGTGGTGTAGGTTTAAAGAAATTGGCAGAAATTATTGAATACTACGATGGAGGCTATGAGGAGCCTCAAAATCCAAATATTAACTTTTAGGTTTTAAAATTACTCTATATTAAATAATGCAATGCTTTTAGCCAGTAATAATTGTATGGTAATTTTCTAGAAAATGGGAGCAACTCCGATTTTGACGAAATTTGGTATACGGGGGTTTTTGGGGCGCTGATCACGAATCTGAAAGAATTATTTGGCGGAAACGTTTCGTTCTCGAGATATCCATCATCAAAGTTCAAATTTGAACTAAGCTTATTTTCACTATATTCCCCCTTCTTTTTGCACACAATTCTTGATTTAAAGCTAAAGTGTCACACAATATTTGATTTTCACCTTTTAAAACCCCGTTTTTCTACGTTTTTACATTATTTTTGCATTAAACTGCATTGCTATACTTTGAATCATTTTAATCCCAGTTTGCCATGAAGCCCTATGTGTATGTATGGTTGCCGGATTATCAAAGAAAAGCCACGCAATTTAATTCAAAAATAATGTAAAAAACGTAGAAAAACGGGGTTTTAAAAGGTGAAAATCAAATATTGTGTGACACTTTAGCTTTAAATCAAGAATTGTATGCAAAAAGAAGGGGGAATATAGTGAAAATAAGGTTAGTTCAAATATCAACTTTGATGATGGATATCTCGAGAACGAAACGTTTCCGCCAAATAATTCTTTCAGATTCGTGATCAGCGCATTGGATCAGCGCCCCAAAAACCCCCGTATACCAAATTTCGTCAAAATCGGAGTTGCTCCCATTTTCTAGAAAATTACCAATTGTATTTCTTGGGAATGCTATTTTAAAACACAAGGTCCACTGCATGAGGGCCAACGTGCTATAGTATAATAACTTTATTATTGTAATTATCTATACATTATTTAATATACATATATATTTTTTATTATATGACAAAAAAGTTTTTACATTTTTTACCTGCTTGATAACCGAATTGGAAAGACTTTATGTTTTTTATGGCTTTCTTTAATGTGATGCATTTCCTATTTGTGTTTCTTTTCATTAGCATTAAGAATCAAAACAAGGTATTTATAGAAGTTTTAAATCATAATATGTTTATTATACATAAATCTGGATCAATTTTCCTCCAACCCTCTTTGGCAAAATAATATTAAAAATTAATACAAATGGAAATTCTAAAATTTGATAACGCTGAACCAACACCGACTCCACACTCCGTGAAGTCGGTGTTGGCTAGGACGAATGCACTAGTCTCGTCATCACAAGTCTTGCGTTTGTATGATAAGGCTACCTCTAACAGGTATATACTCGAAGAGAAAAGATGAACTGGCAGTAGCCACATAGCAACAATTTTATTATTTTTTAAAATTCGTAACAAGTACGATTATATGCACTGGTTAAAATTGCTTAAAGCAAAATATTTAAATTTAAGTTATATATGATCAAACTTCATTACATTACAGTTATATATGATCAAACTTCGTTACATCTTGTAATTGACCAATGGATATGATATGTAAATATTGCACTCAACCTACACTAGCTTTGTAAAAGAAACATACTATCATAGCCCGCTCGAAAACGGATCCAGAGACGAACTTTAAAATTAATAAGCGGGAATTTAATTAAAAAATAGTAAAACGTTATAAACCACCAATAAAAACCATAAAAGTTGGAGGAATACAAATATTTTTTTTTTTACATCTTACAGTTTATAGTAGTAGTAGGCCTAGCTTGTGGTTCCCCGATTTTCAACTATTCGAAATATTTTAAACCTGTCAAAAATGACTTTCAAAATTCCTGTCAGAATTAAATTTAAAAAATCCATAAAATTATAAGAATTTTTTGCTCAATCCTTAACTGAATCGAGAAAATTCTACCCTATCAGTCGCTGTTTGCTCTAGATACGTCAGTTAACCTTCAGCCTCAGTTTTAGGTTAGAAATCGCCTGTTTTTGTAGAGTTTTTTTGTATGATTAAACTGTGTATTTGTTCAGATTAATCAGAAACTTGTTTACTCGGGAATAAGGTCATTATTAGCTTTTAAACTGCTCGATAATCAAGTAAATACGCATAAGAAATGGCGACGTTGGAAAGTGAAAAACTCATCACCGAAAAGTTCCTCGAAAACGCCATTAACGATGGAAATACAGGATTATTTAGTGAAAAACCAAAGAACGAAAGTGAGGAGCTGATATTAGACGAAACTACGAACAAAAACCCCGAAGAAATCCATGAAAACAAGCCTAATGACGATGTATCGGACTGTTGCCCCCTTATGCCAAGAGAAACGGTATAAACGATGAAAATTCTGATAATTTTGAAGAAAAACCAAAGAAGGAAACTGAAAACTTTATACTAAACGAAAATTCTAAAGAAAACCAGGAAGAAATTCATGAAAATGAGCCTAATGATGTTAATGAAGGTATAACAGACTCTAGCCCCTTAAACGAACTGATAACAAGGAAGAAATAGTGGAAAACTTATCGGAGAAGACAGAAAGTTCTAGGGACCAAGAAATTTCACAAGGCAATGAACCCAATGAAGAACAAACTACAGAAAATAACAAGGAAGGGCCTGAAGAAGGTTCGGAAGACAAAACAGAGCCTAAAGAAGAATGGCAAGATCTTTTGGGTAAGGCAAATATGTAAATAATATAAGACTATAAAATTAATAACCTAAAAAAATTACTTTTATAACAGGACAACAGCGCCTTAAATAATAAAAATTGATAATAATATAATAAATTTTCCTATCTCATTTCCTATTTACGTAAATTTTATACACACATACTCTTGGGAATTGCTTTAAGATTGAATTATATTGATAATCTAAATTATAATATCAGCAAATAATATTTTTTTTTAAAGGTTCTGGTGTTATAATGAAAAAAATTCTTAGAGAGGGACAACCTGATTCAAGACCACACAGATCTGATAAATGCTTCATAAACTATACATGTCGATTAGAAGAGGCTGATGAAAATGTTTTTGTTGATAAAGCAGACAATTACGAGATGGCATTGGGAGAGGGAGATGTATGTATATGTCTGTTTTATTTGTTTATATATTTATTATATCCATTTGGTTCATGTTAGTGTTGATGGTAACAGTGCCGAATAGGGTTTTCTGCCGTTTTTAAGATTTTTTAAAAAAAGTGATACTTACTGATTTTAGACCCTCTTCTAAATACAATACAAGTGGCGCTGATCCAAAATATCCCGTTTTTAATTAATTATAACTAAAGAAACTTTCGGGACCGGGGAGTGAATAAGGGTGCTGGGCGGGGTAAAATGAGTAAAATGAGTGAATGTTTGCCAAGATCACATACAGAATTAAGTAAAAATTATATTTTTTCCGAATATTTTTGATGAAAAATAAGAAATTTAAAAGAAAATGAAAAAACTTAATTTATAACCTCAAACTAGCAAACAAGGTTAAAGAAACGTCATTTATTGAAAGTCAAATATGAAGAACATTTGGCAACATTAAAAATATGTCAAAGGGATATAAATTTTTTAATTCCTTAAAAATGCCAATTTAAAAAAAAAAGAGACTTGACTAACAAGAACTACTTAACCTGACCGTGACTTCGTTCACGTTGAATTTTATTTTAAAAAATCCTCTACATATAGAACTCGGATGCGTAAAGTTGCCGATGTTGCCAAATGTTCAAATTAAAAGTAACAAACTTTCGAAAAATCTAAATTTTTCTTTTTACAAAAAATACTAAATTATTTATAACTGCGCCATTACACTATTATTAGGAACAAATAAGAGATAACATGTAAGCCAAAATTTTTTAAAAAATCTTAAAATTGGCAGAAAACCCTATTTGGCATAATTACCGTGTTGATATTTGATTCATATAATTTATGTCAAAGTTCTTTGATATAAAAGTTTTTATTTCGGCAGTTAAAACTAGTGAATTTTTTGAGATTATCCTAAATTTGTTTATTTATTTTCTTTTAAACTTTAAACAGCTTTTTATTTGTAGGTGGTCCAAGGTTTAGACGTAGCCATAGGGCTGATGCACAAAAATGAACGGTGCCTCCTAAAAATAGGCTCTAGGCTAGCTTTTGGCGATAGGGGACAGCCGCCAGACATTCCAAGCAAGGCTACTGTTGTATTTGATGTCGAGTTAGTTGATGTACAAAGTGAGGACGATTTTGAGACTATGACTATTCAGGACCGGCGTAGAATGGGGTAAATTAACTCTTCATGTTTTAAATAAGAGATATATGTTTATTGAAAATACTCTTGTATTTTTTTAGAAATAGGAAGAGAGAGAGGGAAACTGGTGGTACCAACGTGGAGAGAACACTTTGGCAATTCAGTGTTATAGAAGAGCATTAGACTTTTTAGATGAGGTAAATATATTTTATAAAGTGGCTGTAATAGAGGATTTCCGGAAATATATCCATACTCTATAGGTAAACGGCTGTTCAGGAAGTCGGTATTATACAGGGTGAAACGATTTTTGTTTATTTCATTTATGTATTTTTGACAAATGTGCAAATTTAACATTTTGCTTTGATCGTTTAATTCCTTCATCTTTTTTCTACAAAAAGTATTTTATATGTAATAAAAAATTTCAATTATTTGAGAATATCATTAAAATATGGTAAAAATATTAAAAACATTGGTTGTAAGCCCCCTAAACTTGAGACAGATAAAAATGGTATTTACTAATTTTATATTTTATAGATTTTCTTAAATTACTGTATTTTTCTCTTTTATTTTTATTACATACAAAATACTGGTTTGTCTGTATTTAAAATTTTATGAAAAACAATATAAAATATCGATTCAAATAAGGTATACCTTTTTTATAGAATAATGATAAAGGAATCAAATGGTCGAAGCATAATGTCTAATTTGTAACCCCTGTTAAAAATAATGAAAAAATCGTCTCACCCTGTATAATACCAACTTACTGAACAGCCGTTAACTTATGGAAAGAAGCATTAGAGACATTTTGCACCTCTTAAAATAACAGACGCTTTTCTGGCCTTCTTATGGTTAAAGTTATTAAACATAACGATTACGGCAGCAGTTTAAGACAGAGCTTTTGCAGCCTCTTTTAAGAAATTTATTTTGCGTTTGCGCTTTCGACACATAACCTTATTTTTTCCTTGTGGTTCACCGATTTTAAAGTTAACGAAAAATCAGTATTTACTTTTATTCTTCATAAGATATAAATTAATATTTAAATATATGCAAACACTTCTGTTCATTTCGTTTTTAAAGTAGATGCAAACAATACAGTATAAGCAAAACACAAAAGGTAAGGTTAGGTTTGGTAGTAGAATAAAACGAAGTGACTAGGGGCACGTTGATGTGCCGCGATTATTTTTTACCGGGCACGTGTATGACGTCACTACTCTCTACTATCCTTATTTTTACTATATTCTCCCTTTTTTTGCACTAAATTCCTGATATAACACTAAATTGGCACACAATATTTCATTTTAAATTAAAAAACCTTTTTAAAACCTGTTTTTTACTGATTATAAGCCTTTCTTTATTAAAATAATAAAAGGTTTGCTTTAAATCAAGTCGCCATGTTAGAAAACATTATACACATAGGTGTATGCATGGTTGCAGCGTTTTGGGCGTAAAAAAATTAGAATTTAATAAAAACGTGTAAAATAACTAAAAAAAGAGGTTTTTAAGGATGTTTATAAAATATTGTATGCCAATTTAGTGTTATATCAAGAATTTTGTGCAAAAAGAAGGCGAAATATAGCCAAATTAAGGACAGTTTGAATTTCAACTTTGATGATGAATAATGGCACGCTCAGTAGTGACGTCATACACGTGCCCGGTAAAAAAATAATCGCGGCACATCAACGTGCCCCTAGTCACTTCGAGAATAAAAAGCAAGTGTGCCAGATTGTGACATCTAAATTAATTACTGATTTAGAATACCCGTAAAAGTGCAAGTCCGTTTTAGTTTCTTAACACTATTTGATTTTTATTACTGCTATAGATTTTTCACTAATTAGACCCTATGTACAAATGATATATTAATTAATACGGCATTAAAATTTTAACCTTTTAAATAATTGATATTAAAATTTCTACAATCCGGCAACCACGCAGTTTAACAATAACGAAAACGATAAGCTCTTCGGTATTCATCCGTAATTAAAGGAGTCCGGTATGGTTAATAACGATAACGATCATGTTTGCGTAACTGCGCAGACTCAGAATAACGTTAACCACAACGGAATTGCAAAATAAGAGGTGCAAAATGTCTCCTCTATTACTGGGAGGTTATTTAGTAGCATAAATATCATTGGTACTGTGGCCACAGTTCAAAAGTTATAATTAAAAAAGGTTTATTTTATTCCAACTTTGAAGGTCAATAACTCCCGAACAAATAACAAAGCGCGAGAGAACGTTTTTTTATATGAATTACTAATATTATTTCCCTCACTTTATCACCCCTATCATTTATGACCATTTTTTAAGATTTTTTTTTTTTTTTTGAAAAGCTCCTTTGATATATTAATTTGAAATTGTGTACGTAGATTTTGAACAGTTTTAACAATATTTTAAGTCAGTGGGGAAATACAACTAAAATATTTTGACAGCTCTACCACTTCCGGTTATACCGGAAGTGAATGTCAACTTCCTTACTTTAAAAGAACACCCTATATATTATTTATTGTTTAGATTCTGCGTGAAATTCTAAACATAATTTAATGTATAATGTTTTCTACCTAAGTCCATCCGTTTTTGACTTATTTTAAATTTTATGTCAAACGTTTGCAAGCCATAACATAACCATCAATTTCTTCTAAACTAAAGCCTTTTATATGAGTTGGGGTTGAGTTTCTTGTAGAAAAAGAACTACTTTAGTGGACTGTATTAATATTTTCACAATTAATAAATACAGAGTGGTCAAAATAATCGCGTTTTTTCAAAATCGCCTTAATTGTTTGCTGTAAGCTTATTTACATAAATACATTTATTTAATAATTATTTATTTTTAAGAGTGTAAATTTGTTTTAAGGTTGAAAATGAAAATAGACAAGAAAAACCATCAGATAGTGAACTGCAACAGCTACTAGAGGATCGTCTAAAGGTTTTGAACAACATGGCCTCGGCACAGATTAAGATGGAGCTTTACGATCAGGCTCAATTATCACTTCAGTCTGTTTTAAAATGTCAACCAAATAATGTAAAGGCTTTGTATAGAAAATCAAAGGTGAGATAGCAATTCAATAATTCAAATTAGAAATATATATTTTTTGGTTATTTTAAAAGTTTGAGTTCTTTTAAAAAAATTAATTCCACTTTAAAAAAGAAATCATCTCATAACTTCCTTGTCTTGAGATTTTAATTGTTTTGACACTAAAATTTACAGAAAGCCTGCAGGAATCTACAGATATTTAGACTACTTACTAGTCAGATAACATATATGTATGTAAAGGACTTAGGTGCTTGGGTCCTTTAAACCATTTTTAATATGACACTCTTAAAAACACCAGAAAATGCATCTTCTATCAATTACTATAGATATACCAGGTGCCAAAAATCTTTTAGACAAGTCATAACTCCTAGAGTTTTAGATATATCAAAATGAGACTAGGTATAGGTAAATCACTGACTTGATGGATTGCCAATGTTATTACCTGCAGCAAAACAAAAGTTACATTTCATGGGCGAAAAACCGGTTTGTGCGCAAGGAAATCGAGGGTAAACGCACCTGGCGCCAAACAGACTACCCGCATTATCGGAAAGAATTTGTCCACGGAGTCCTGGTCTTTTGTTCGGAGTACGGTAGCTTATAAGCCTTACGGTCAGACCGCGGACGGAGGGCACGGGGGTGCGTCGCATCCACGAAGGTTAAAAGCCTAAATACTAACGTACCGTGGGTTTCTGAAGCGAGGTAAGAGGGAGTTTGTTGACACGGGACTTAAATACTTGAAGATTTGGGGAGGAAGGAAAGACCTCCGCGGGCAGCAGGTTCCACATTCTAGAAACTCTAGGGATAAAAGAACGAACAAAGTGGGAAGTTCGGGATTTGTCCTGTTGGACCGTATAGGGATGCATACGCGCGGAACCACGAGTTTCTCTGTTGGGAACCGTGAGTGGAGAAACTATACTGGACAATTCTTCGGAGCAAAAGCCGTGGAAGTACCTATAAAAAAGCGATAAATCCCCCTCAGCTCGACGATGGGCATGAGAAGGAAGCCTTTCTGTAAGTGAAGGATCATTAATGAGACGAATAGCTCTTCTTTGAATAGAATTAAGAATGGTTAGAGTTGTGTGGGACGCCCTGCCCCAGATATGAGAACAATATTCCAAGGGAGGTCGGATTTGGGACACATATAAAGTGTATAAATTAGAAGGGAAAAAATACTTTGGCTTGAAAGGAAAATCCAAGCATTTATGAAGCTGCCGTGTCTATAGATACAATGTGTTTATTCCAGTTAAGGTTACATTCAAATGTGACGCCCACAAAATTGAATGTGTCTTGCTCTTTGCTCTGTAAAACTTGGCCCTCATAAGTAAAGGATGAGTATTTGATGACTCTTTTCGCGACAAGGAACATGATTGTGTCCCAATCCAATATTAAATTAAGATCCTGCGAAAGAGATATCTGCATCGCTCTGTGTTTGTTTTTCAAATCAGGTTTAGTGATGGGTTTAGAAACCTGAAAACTGGAGTGAAGGGTACTATCGTCGGCGAAACTATGAATGGAATTAGTCGTGGACGAGAGAAGGTCGGTGATGTGAAGAAGAAACAATGTTGGTGCCAGAACTGAGCCCTGAGGGACTCCAGCATTAACTTGGTAAAAGCTTGAAGAATGGCCGTCCACAATAACTGATATACGTCGATCAGATAGATAACTAGAGAGCCAAGTACAGTGTTTAGTTGAAAGACCATAGGAGGGAAGTGCGGCATGCCAGACCTGGTCAAAAGCTTTGGATATATCAAGAGCAACGATCTGGGACTCACCTAGAAGCTCAAGAGCCTTATTCCAGCAGTGTGATATGAAGGAAAGAAGATCTGCTGTAGATCTTTTGTGGCGAAATCCATACTGCCTGTCATGCAAAATGTTGTGTTTTTCTAAATACTTAAGAATTTGTGAATTAATTAATTTTTCCATTACTTTACAAAGAACGTAGGTAGGGGGTAGGACTACTCTTTTTTCTAAAACCACCTAAGGATTCATATCAGCATCTTATTGTGAAACACCCTTTGTTTTTTAGATCCACGTTGCCAAAAACGAACTTGGAAGAGCTCTACATTTACTTCAAAAGCAAAATCCCTGGAACCGGACGATCCGACAATAACCAAAGAGATACAGACTGTGACGGCTATGATTAATAAACAAACCAACTCGGAGAGGGAGTATGCCAGGAGGATGTTTGGAGGTGCGTCCAGTTCCAGCAGTAAAACGAAGGTGACCGACGACGACAAGAAGAAGTCGAGTGGGGGTAGTATGGTAGGTATTCAGTTAGAGAAGGGGCAACCAGAAATAAACTATAATCTTGCTAAATTTAAAGTTCATAATAACACAAATAATAAGTGTGTAGACTAGACTACTTTTTATTATTTAATTTATCGATATAATATTATATCGTTATTAAGGGTGAGATATCATTTTTTTAATGTTTTTTAAGTGATATTTTATTTTATGCAAGTATTGGTTTGTTTTGTCAGATAAAAAAATATTATGGCAAAAAGGTGACGTCACAAACATAACCTATATTTTCGGACAAATATAAAAAATCGAGCGCTCCTTATTTAAAAAGTTTATATTCCTTGACAGAGACAAGAATGAGACGAGCAACTAAATGTAAATAAATTTTCCGAGAGAGAGATAGCTGCTGGGCCTTCCTTGTCTGTTGTCTGTCTTCAAGGAAGGTAAACGCAGATGGCGCGTGAGTCGACTTTATCGTTTGCCCGCCAAATTCAAATTATATAGTTGTGCTTTTTTGCCCTTAAAAAAGGTACTTGTTTTTGTTTCCTATTAATATAAAATATTGGGGTTTAGTTCAATAATTACACACACCTAATTAAAAATGTCATTTATTTGGTTTTTAGAACGATTTTTTCTTACAGATAACCATGTCAATATTACCTTAAATTATCTGTTGAAAAGTACAAATTTAATATGTACACTGTGATCACTAATAAAAGTCAATATTCAAAGTCCAATTAAAGGTAAAAAACCACGAAACACACAATAAATCACCGAAAATGTAAACAAACTGTCCAAACAAATCGGCCATTGAAAAATATCAAACACAAATATCCTTTCGTCGTGACTGCCTGCACCAACATTGTCAAGTTAAAAATATTCGATTCATGGTATATTTTCTTTCTCTTAATTAAATGTGAGCCAAAAAGGACATTAAAGTTTACATGCAAAATTGTAAACAACTTGGCAACCAGGGCAAAGCGATGATTGCTCCATCTACGATAGCCTGCCATGATGAAAGACAAAGACATATTTATTGGAACTTAAACCAGAAAGAGATAAATACAATGGACAAATTGTTAGGACCAGTTACTCGTCTCATTGTTGTCTCTGTTCCTTGAGTTTGTCTAGATTCAAGATCTAGGTAAGGTTGCCTCATTACGTCACATATGTACCGCAATGCTGGTTTCTTATTGGCGCCAACATAGCAAACAAGGATGTCTAGACGGATAATGCTATGAGGGCGAAAGAGCGCGATATACAATATTTAAAAATCAGCTAGATAATCAATAATTTATTAATAGGAAATAAAGAAGTTACGGTAACAACTGGAATTAACAGTATTTAAAAGTATTTCTTTAATATTGACAAAAAACACAAACTACACTGTTAAAAACTTCATTAAATATTGAGCAAAATACATATGTGACGTATGGTCCGCCATGTTGCAAGGCTTACGAGGCAACCTTACCTAGTCAAACGATCTTGGTCTAGATACCCATTTTTATCAGCTGATGGACAAAATTGCAAAAAGTTTGCATAAATTTCCTTTAGTATTTTGTGGCATAGATGATAATGCCAACATCTCAAAAAAAAAAAACTAATTTTGTATCATTTTTAGACTCAATTATGGGCCACATTAGGAGCAACTTTGGCGTTGGGAGTCGCAGGTCTAGCTGCCTACAAATTGAAATATGCCTAAATTAGTCGAGAGAATATTCCAAATACGTTTTTTTTTTAAGTTTTATCGCGTTTTTATGTATCCCAATAATGGTGTTCGTTGATTTTAAGATTTTTATTATCTTTTTTAAACTATATATACTTTGGTTTTAAAGTTTGGCGGGAAAATTAGGTGTTATTTTAGTTTTTAGGCAAAAATTACAAGATTGTTTTGTTTTAACGTTTGAATTTTCGTTGTATCAAAAGTTTTCATTGCCGTTAGAAATTTTGGTCAAACTTTAAAAACCTAAGAATGTTTTTTTATCATATATGTTTTGGAAACTATTATATCTTTGTGTTGGTAATAAACATGCTTAAAATTTGTATTTTTGTGTTATTTTCTTAAATATTTTTATTATTATTGTGCCTTTTTTAGAGAATTAATATATTATATAAAGATTTAAATGTGTTTTATTTTTTACGTTTTTTTTTATCCCATTTAAAATTATTTTGGAAAATAATGAAAAGGGAAAATAATAATTAAGTGCATAAAGTGATGCTTTTTTACCAATGGGAGGTAGTAGATATTAGGGCTGGCAACCGAAACCGGTTTTTCGGTTAACCGGTTTTCGGTTAACCGCGGTTTTGGCCAAAACCGAAAAACCGGTTTCGAATACCGGTTTCGCGGTATTTGAAAACCGGTTTTCGAATACCGGTTAACCGGCTTTGAAAAACCGGTTTTCGAATATCGGTTAACCGGTTTCTAAAAATGCGGTTTTCAAATACCGGTTTTTCCGATAATCGGTTTTCGAATAACGGTTTTTGGATAATCGGACCAAAATCGAAAAGCGGTTCTTCGAATATCAATTAATAGGTTTTGGTTGATTGCGGTTTATATCTAAAAAAGAAAAACCGTTCATTTTGTAAAATCGGATATTGGTTGACAGATTATACAGGGTGGTTCATTAAACTTTAGACAGGCAAATAACCAGAAAACGGCGCATTTTAGAAGAAAATGTTTCTAGTAAGAATTGTTTGAAATAAAGGGGCAA
The DNA here is from genome assembly GCA_014170235.1 of Listronotus bonariensis. Classification (NCBI taxonomy): domain Eukaryota; kingdom Metazoa; phylum Arthropoda; class Insecta; order Coleoptera; family Curculionidae; genus Listronotus; species Listronotus bonariensis. The sequence goes on from JACEGR010001469.1 coordinate 125,352, forward strand.
ATTTAATAATATTATAAAAGAAAAACTACAACTTACTATAATAATACACTAAATTAAAATTTAAAAATCACCACTTTTCCTTTTCAGTTTTTTTATTAACCAATAAACCAAGAAAAAATACCGAAAATAGAATACCAGTTTTAAATAAAGAGGAAAAAATATATTATGTATGTATGTATGGAATTTTTTGGAATCTTGCATTTTATTAACAGGGATGTAATATTTTTATTCTTATTTATATTTACCTAATTTCTTTTGGAGAATATTCTAGGATGAATAATGATTATCACTTAACACCACAGCTCATGGGCAAATCCGTAATCAACGCAAAAACGATTATTAGAGAATAATTACTTTCCGATTTTCTGTTAATTGTGGTTTAGAAAAGCCTTTTTCGGTTTTGACAACCGTTTTCGCTTTTAAAGACCGTTTTCGGTTTTAAAACCGATTTCGGTGTATCGGTTTTAAAAACCGGTTTTTAATACCGGTTTTTAAATATTCGGTTAACCGGTTTTAACCGAAACCGGTTTTCTAAAAACCGGTTAACCGGTTTTGTTTTTTCCGGTTTTTGCCAGCCCTAGTAAATATCGTCGGTTTAAAGGTAAAACTCACCAAGTGACATTTTAGAGTTCAAGGAATAACAACTCTTCTATACAAAATTTGTGATAAGGAATAAAAGATAAAGCATCTTTTTATGTATAATATTGCAATGCAAAGACTTATGGGTGTCATAAATGTAACAAAAAAATTATTTCTACAAAAAAACTTTTACTATAAATAACTTTGACTATAACTAAATTTTTAAACAATTTTTATGACAAAATGTACTTAGGGACTTTTACATTTAAAAATAATGTTTAATGTTATATTTGACACCCAATTTAATGCTTATAGCTTAGAGCTGTAGATATAACGGAAATAAAACATAATTTTTAGATTTGGATGGCCATATTTCCAAAACTACAAGAGATAGACATAGCAAATGTGGTATTTTCTTAAAGCTCTTTAAAACCTCTATTTAATGGTGATGCAATATACAGGGTGTTTTATTTTAAAAATGCCAGCTTACTATTAAATTCCTGATTTAAAGATATGTTCTATAGTTCGGCGGATTCATTTAATGGATGGTATTTATTTAGGTACACGCCAAAAGAAAATTAAAAATGCTAAAAAACCAAAAAAAAAAATTAAACAAGTAAAAAGATAATTAAAAATCGACGTTTCGGTGGCAAATCTGCCACCGTTGTCAAGATAAATGAAATAAAAATAATAAAAATAAAAATTTACTATTATTAATGTTTTAAAATTTAAAATTTGTATCTTTTTCTAGGATATTCTGAAAACTTTTACATTAAATGTCAAAAATATGTTTGTTATAGTGTCATAGTGACATAGATAACTGGTTGCTGGTGTATTGATTGTTTATTTTACCAAAAAGGTGAATAGTTAGTTAATTTTTAGTCTTCCTGAAGATACTTCAGTATCAAGCAAACAAAGGCAACCAAGTTTTATTTAAATTAACTGAAATTGATGCTACACAATTATCTTTATTTAATAATATATACGCACTTTCTTAGGTTTTGCGTTTTTTTAGAACAAGTTTCCTTTGCTAAAATGCTCAAAGCATCCCAGTTTATTCTATGATTGTTATCAAATGAGTGTTGGCAGATTTTTGATTTATGAAATTCTGTGTTTTTAATGTATGATCTGTGTTCTTTTATGCGTTTAGCTAATGGTCTACAAGTTTCACCTATATAAAACTTATTGCATTCGCAAGGTATTTTATAAATGACATTTTTGTATTTTCATTTAAGTTATATGGTTTTGTTTTTGTTAATTGAGATCTAATGGTGTTTTGTGTTTTAAAAATTGTGCGAATATTAAATTTATTTCCTATTCCTTGAATTTTATTTGATAGTCCGGGAATGTATGGTAAAAATAAATTTGTAACAGGTCTATTTTAATTTTGTCTTATATTTGGATTTTCAAATTCATGGAAACAATTATTTATAAAATCAAGAGGATAATTATTTTAAATTAAAATATTTTAAATTCCTGATGATGACCATATAACCGAAACTATTAAAAATTTGATATATCACATGTAGACTTTTTATAGCTCTTTGATAAATCTTTTAAATGGTAATATAATATACAAGGTGTGCCATTAAATCAAATGCAATAAATCGAAAACCTGATGTTGAATTGTTTTTCTGTTGGCTGCATGTTAATCAGAGGAAAAAATACTACAACTTCACTAATTTGATTCGTATCTCAGTAATAAAGAAGTTAGCAATAGTGCCGACTTAAGTTTGATCACCCTGTATTTTTTAACGGTCGAAGAAAAAGAGTATTTCTGAATAAAACAACCAAACATTTTCCAATAATAATTGCATATATTTCTAAAATTCGTCAACTAACAACAAAAGATCACAAGAAGTGCTTATATAATAAAATATTTAGCAATACCCAAGCAGAAGCTGACGTCATTTTTAAGTCATTTTTGGTCATAGGACGTCATCAGACCAAAATTATGACGTCATGTTTAGAAAACCCGCCAGAAAAATTTTGTGACATTATATGATTCGTGTCAAAATTTAACCGAAATATCATATAAGAGAAAAATAAGACCAAGAATACCAATCCATAGAACCCCACAAGTGATTTCAGCGTACCCTAAAAATTTTTAGTACCTACCGCGACCAACAGATGGCGAAAGTAGTACGATGTCGCTTGCTAATACGATTACCATCAGATCCCGTAAAATTGGCGAATGTCGCTTACGATGTTTTGTAAAAACGCATCGATATATCCTATTCTGAAATAATAAATTTAATAATCTTATGGATACTGGGTCCATTTATCGGGGATTTTATTTTTATTAAATTTTGCGTATATCCTCACTCTAACTGATCGGGCCGACTGCTCGTCAGCGACTGCTATCAATTTCTGATGGTAATCGTATTAGCAAAGCGACATCGTACTACTTTCGCCATCTGTTGGTCGCGGTAGGTACTAAAAATTTTTAGGGTACGCTGAAATCTCACTTGTGGGTTCTATGGATTGGTATTCTTTGATAAGACTAATAATTTTACAAAATTGAAATAGGAAAAACTCTACCGATAGATGGCGTAATGGACAATAAACTACTACGTTTATTCAATATCTTCGCTTTTTATTGCCTACAACGTACCGATAAGACCAAAATAGTTCAAGACCGGTCTGCGGTTGGTGATTTCAATTAGCTTTAAACGAAATATCTTCGGCTAGTGTAAAATCTGCATCTCCAGGTTGGACAGTGTCCCGAGAGATGCGGCCTTGCAGTGCAAGGAAATTGCAAAACGTAAGGAGTTTTTTCCTATTTCAATTTTCAAATAAAATATCGTATCCTTTTAGCTTAAAAAAGTATATGCGTCAATTTTTCGTCATCTTAAAGACGTCATTAACGGGACGTCTTTTGTCTGTGACTTAGGGAGGTCAATTTAACGTCATTTTGTCGTCATACTATGACGTTTTTGCTGACCAAATGTGACCTTCATCAATTTTAGGCGTTCAACCAATTATAACCGCTGTAATAATTGGTGACAACTTTGACGTATAATACATTGTTTAAACGTCAACATAACCGATTGGTAAATACCGTTTTAAAATTGGTTCTTCGCCTAAAATTGCTGCAAATGTGACCAAAAATGACTAAAAAGAGACGTCAATAAGACGTCAGCTTGCTGCTTGGGTAAATAACATTAAATTACTATTTGTATTAACTACCAAATAAACAAATCTATAAATTGTTTTTTTTTGTGCAAAAGCTGTTCTTTGGCACAATTTATAGGAAAATATACCAACGAAACGTACTGATATGGTAAAAATATGTTTTTTTTTGTTTAACAGAACAAATTAATAAACAAAATCATTCGTTAAAACATTAAGAACTTACAATATTTTTTTTATTAAGGCATAGTAGAAATGTTTAATACTATTATAAACAACATCGAGAAATCTAAAAAGTTTTTGTGCAATTAAAGAGATAGTTCTAAAATCCTGGGATTACATAAATTATGTGAAAAATTATAAACTTTTAATTTTAAAAATCCCAAAATTTATAGGAACAACACTTTTTTCGGCGATCGTTTTTATGAGTATTAATAGCTTAATTATTCCACGAATCAACGCTTTATCGCTGTAAATTTCCTGAGTACGACCCTTTTCAATAATTTATTTGCTACTTTCACCCAAGGTTAGTTTATATTTATAAGGTTGCGACATATCCTCAACTTTTAGGCGGTTCGAGGTCAGGGACGCAAGGAAGGGCACTCCACGGAGAAAGGTTGGCAAGACTGGGTAAAATCAAAGCTGATGATCAATCCAGTGGCGTCTAGAATTTGCGCATTTCATTTTGCATTGTTTTGGAAGTGATATTTGTTAAAAGATGTAATTCCAAATGTTTTTTATTTAAAGTAAAAGAATTTACAACTTAATAATAATTAAAAAGTGTTGTGTAAACGGTTGTTCTACTAATACAATAAACTGTATATCTCCGGCACTGAACAACATGGCCGAAAAATGGGACAACACGTCAAAGCAATATGGCCGAATGTCGCGACCCTATATAGACCGACTTTGACTTTCACCCACTGAACACCAACCGTCTAGCAAGGGTTAGATTCCCCCAAAATTTTAAATGAAAAGAGGGGTCGAGTGATACCTTATTTCAAAGATTTACTATTAAAACACTTATTTTGATTGCTGAAAAATTTCAATACATCCAGAATAAAATTCAAAAAAAAAAAATCTTTTCACAATTTAATAACAAAACGACCGCCGAAAAATAATAATTAATTCTGGCATTGATTGTGGATTAATGATCTCAACCTTTGTTTGTTAAATAGTGATTAAAAATACCAAAGAGAGATTTTTTTAACAAAATATTTCACTTATTTTTAATTTCAAACAGTTTTAACTTCTCAGGTATATTTATTACGGGTTTATCGAATAAATCTTTTGTGATGATTTAACAAAGTATACAATCGTGTATTTAATCACACTAACATTGAAACGAGGTGTCTCTTATGATACATATATTTGGTCCGAATTGTTCTTATATTAATATTTGATTTTGGTGTTTTTTTGCTTTGTTTACTTTTTACAATATGTAAATTCAATAGAGTTAATATCGTGATATGAGTCACTTAAGTATAATGAGTAAAATATTAGTCCTGGAGGTAGCAACGTTGGGAAAATGAGAGTTTTAGGTTGGCTGATTTTTTGATATGTTGTTCTCCCTCTTCTTTCGGGTAGATCCTCAGCAGAGTTTCTTTATGAGAAGGGGTTTAGACATAAGCAAGACCGGTGATAGCTTTTGTCAGGGACGTGAGGATGTGAGAATTAAGATTTCGGTTGGCAGTTCTGTTCAAAGTTGGTAGCATTATCAGCTGATGACAGAGTCGTGCCTTGTCGAAGCTTTGTTTGGTAAAAACTGTGGAAATTTGCCATTTTTATTTTGGTTGTATATTTTGCAAGGATTTCCAGTTGTTAATGTTTTTGGTTAGCTTAGAGACTTCACATATTATTGGTTCGAACTCGTTTTATTTTAGAGATTTTGATAGTGTTTAGTCGAATAGTTTTCAGTCATTCGTGTTTTTATATACATATGATACAGATGAGTGTCCGCTAATTAATGGTACACAGAAAAACCACAGATTTCTTATACGAAAATACCCATTTAGGATTTAAACAAACATACCTATATCCAAAAGTTAATGATATGGAAGATACAGGGTGTTAAAGGAATATATATGACATGTCCTACGCGCAATGGGCATTATTATGTGAAATTTATTATTTCTGGACAAATATAGACTTTTCATTTCATTTCATTTTCATTTTCATTTCATTTCATTTCATTTCATTTCATTTCATTTCATTTCATATAAATATTTTTTATTCATGTATTTCGATAATTTCTGATATGTTTTAAACATGTTAATAAAACTCGGTATCCAGGAGTTTTTAGCTATCAGCTATTTATATCTGAGCAGTTGTAATTATAGCTAATACGATGTTATTGAAGGTTACATACTATCGGATACACTGAACAACTAAAAACGTGAATACCTTAAAAACGGTTGTCAAGACCGATTCTTACTAAGTATACCTTTTTTGTGCAGAAAGCATAGAGAAGCTTACTAGTTTACAAACATACAGAGTAGTAACAAAAAATTGGGTAGTTTTAGAGAATTTTAAATAGTGTACCCATCGCCCTCTAGTCTACACACAAAAATTTAATATTCGATCTGAAAAGCTAATGTTTAAAAACCCCGAGATACCGTTTTATTAAGATATTTAAAAAGGGGGAACAATTATCGAAATAAATTTCCTTTTTCTTTTTACTATGACACCCCCGTATTTTCCTTATTATAAACTTTTGGATATTAGGTATGTTTGGTTAAATCTTAATATTATGGCATAAGGAATCTGTGGTTTTTCTGTGTACCATTCATTAGCGGACACCTTGTATACAAAGTTTTTAAAATGGTTTTTGACTTACGGAACCATGGAAAATGTTTATTTGCTCTGCCAGGTACCTGATCGTCGTCACGTCACAGCCGCGCTAGCCAATATGGCGAATGTCGTGACCTTATCTCATCAATCGACTTTGGATCCTCAGGTGTCTGGCTGGCGGTAGCAGTTGCGTTGGCGCCCAGATGTGACCTTGACATTTAGAGCTGTCACTGTTATTTCAAAATATGCAGACCTTGGTCATATATTATCGTTCCAAGTTTCATTAAAATATACCGAACGGTTTAGAAGTTGGAAGGGGGACGACTGTATAATTAGCAATGATAAAAGTGTCTGGAAAAAAAAATATGTTTGGCAAACCTATCTAAAGACAAGAAATTGAAAATTAGGTTTCTTAAAATGTTTTTAAAACCTTGGATTATTACCTGTACAGGTAGGATGCGAACTAATAAAAGCAACCACTACCGCCAGCCAGACAGCCCAGGGGAGAAGAGGAAGGAGAACAACATATCAAAAATCAGCTTCACTAAAATTATTTTTTCGAAAACGTTGCTACCTCCTATACTAAGTATGTTTTATGGCTTTTTTAATGCAAAATTGGTATTTAAAAAAAAGATAAGATCCCTTAGTTTTTATTTTCTATACAGAGGTAGCCGCCAGGTATCTGAGATACTTCAGATATGAATTCTATAACTAATTTCAACGAAATAATTCTCTTCACTTTTTCCGAATTCCCAACGGTTCTTGAATTATTTCGGTTTGAAGTTGACAAAGCATAAATTTATACATTGTTGCGACCAGTTTGCATAGGTAATTTAATTATGAGCTCATTGAGTTGTAATAATGATTGTTTTCGTAAATTGTCATCATGACAATTTTTGCTTAAAATTAGTCATATAATTCATAACAGAAGTATCCCGGATACCTCGACGGCCACCCTTTATACAGCGTGTTCCAGCCTTGGTTAATACACTGTACAAAAGCAGAAAATAAAAATTGCAGATCAAATCCTTTTTTTTCCAAAAACAACACACACTCTAAGGTTCTGGAAGAATTTGTAGGACATAGAGAAATAAGAGATGTGTTGTATAAAATCCTGCTTTCAATTGAAAAATCTGATTAAAGCCCCCAATTTAAGATAAGTTTTAAAGGTGTAGTAGTATATAAGTATAGATTTGTCAAAAGCGCGTTCAGTTAGGAAGCCGCAGCATTTTTGGAATATTATCAACCTGATAAATCAAAAATGTCTGCCGCCACTTTCTTTACCAGGCATAGTTTCCTGAAAAATATCTAATTAAAAAGTATTAGGCCTCGGCTACGATAACAAACGGAAGCGTCAATCGGAAAGTATCAGATCTCTGTAGTGGTAGCCATTATTGGGTACAATATTTTGTGGTAGACAGCGTTTTAAAACCAGATTATACAGGGTGATTCAAAAATCGATCACGAAACTTAAGGGGTGATTCTACTTGACAAAATAAGGGTAAGAGCTTCATATAATTTTTTCCAAAATGTCATTCGTTTTTCGAGTTACAAGACGTCAAAGTTCAATTTTTATTTTTGGGGTTTTTGGCCATATTGCATTTATTTTTTAACCAATCCAGTTTATATTTGGCACACAAATCGAGCTTTGCAGATACTAAAATTTTTAGACAAAAGTACTTTTTTAAATACCGCCAGAGTGGCACTTTACCTAAAACTTAAAATTTATTTACATCATAACTTTTTTATTTTGACAGATATCACAAAGCTGAGGGCGCCATTTAATAGAAAATCAAAAACTTAAAAAATAAGGTACTCTTTATTAAAGTCGATAAACCGCACCGTTTAGGCACCAACAGACATCAAAGTTTTCATCAATTTCAATCAAATTACCTACATACATACAGGGTGTCGAGTAACTCAACCGACAAACTTTACGGGGTGATTCTACAACAGAAAATAAGAAAAAACTTCATATAAACATATGTCCTAAACTTCTTAGTTTTTGAACTACGGGGTGTTAAAAATTTTAAATATTTAACACAACGTAGTTCAAAACTAAGACGTTTAGGACATATGTTTATGTGAATTTTTTCTTATTTTCTGTTGTAGAATCGTTTGGCTAAGTTTGTCGGTTAAGTTACTGGACACCCTGTATGTATGTAGGTAACTTGATTGAAATTGATGAAAAGCTTTGCTGTCTGTTGGTGCCTAAACGGTGAGGTTTATCGACTTTAATAAAGAGTTCCTTATTTTTAAGTTTTTGATTGTCTTTAAAACGGAGCCCCCAGGTTTGCGATATCTGTCAAAATAAAAGTTATGATGTAAATAAATTTTAAGTTTTAGGTAAAGTGCCCTCTGGCGATATTTAAAAAAGTACTTTTGTCTTAAAATTTTAGAATCTGCAAAGCTCGATTTGTGTGCCAAATATCAACTGGATTGGTTAAAAATAAATGCAATATGGCGAAAAACCAAAATAAAAATTGAACTTTGACGGCGTAACTCGAAAACAAATGACATTTTGAAAAAAATTAAATGAAGCTCTACTCTTATTTTGTCAAGTAGAATCACCCCCTTAAGTTTCGTGATCGATTTTAGAATCACCCTGTATAGTACATTAGAAACGCTCTGCGGATAATATTTGTTCGTTACGAGCGGCAGCGACAGGACTTTTTGCTAACGTATACTGCAGTCACCTGATTTAAAAATAAAAATTATTTTTTGCTACCATAAAGATCAAAGGTAGCGCTCTCACATTCTTCGGTTTCCGTTAGCCGCTAACGCTTGGTATCGTAGCCGTGGCCTTAGACTTGTTGCATCCTTCAGACATACTGTAAAATAAAAATAAATAAATAAATAGTAATTCACTTTTGTTTTTCGACTGCCGGTCACCGTGTATATAAGTTTTCGCTATTTTCTGGAATGAAATTTCTTTACCAACCATTTTACGTGTTGGGAGGTTCTCGAAGTCCTTCGCTGTGAATCGTTTTGCCCGCCATTTTGAGCATGGCCTTGCTTTCTGCGTTTCCGTCCAATACGCTTCCACCCTAAAAAATGTAAGCATGAATACGCTGCAAAAATAGACAACAACGAACTGGACACAAATTCCAGGTTTAGGATCAATTATAGACCAGTGCCAAAGCCTTTAAAACAGTAAATAAATAATAGTTTAAAAAAACTAAAAACACGCTTTTATATGCAACCAAACTAAAAATTAGAAAATAATTTTTAGTTCGTTTACAAAGAGTTTGTATTACATTAATAAAAGGTCCAACATTGAATCATAATTATATACCTCAAAATAGAATTATAATAAAATTTAAGATAATAACAGAATAATTCACTTCAGAATAAAAAGCGTGGGGTGCATTTTACTATTTTTTCATAACTTTTCCCTCATAGATATTTACAAATGAAATAATTATAACATTTAATATTTAATATATTAAGCACCCCATGCTCAGATCGCGCACTAGCTCTTTCTCTGTTACTCTCCTACAGAAAATCTATAAAGGAATTTATTTATCCTGGCGATCCTAATCAGGATAACGGGATACTGTTTGCAGATTATTGCATTGTCATGGGTCCTTGATACGTGTGCAAAGTTTCAAAGAATTCGAATCGCTGGAAGTTGGTGAAAATTAAGCTTAAAGATTCCGTTACATACATACAACCCAAGCTAATAAAAGCGTGTTAAAAAGTACCCTTATTTTCAATTGAAAATGCAGGTGCCCAAATTTCTGCATTTTCCAAAAAGTTGGTGGTCGTTTTGTTCGTTAAAATCTATACTTTTTATTGGTGTAAAAAATAAACATTACAATGGTAAATGTTCCAAAAACTCTGATCCGATTTTTTTTAAATCATTATTAGACCAGTGTCGATAATTTTGAAACCAAAAATAAATTATAGAAGGATCAAAACCCACTGAAAAATGTAGAGAAAATAACAAAGATAAAGAAAAAATAAATGATAAGCGATCTGAGGTCGACAAGTGGAAAAGGGTGAGTTTTGGTAAAAAAAGTCCGGTGATGGCTTAGCGTGTAAGGCGTTAAGTCGTTGAGCGCACAACGGACGTGAGGTGGGTTTGAATCCTGCTGAGGCCAAATACTTATTATAAGTTAGTCGGAAATTTAGTGGTTAGCTCAACACCAGACGGACAAAGTGCAAAATGTATCGACGCTGAAGGCAACCAAAGGACCAGGGCGACGAAACACACTTTGCCGTGTCCTGCGCAACCGTAGACATGCGGACCCCACTCTGGTAGGTTCAGGTAGTACTCCCTGGGTGGGGGACGAGGTCTTAAGTTGTCGCTCACAGGACCGTGGTTCGGAACCCACGTTAAGCTATAGGTCCCGTCTGGCCTGATACGCTTCAGTGCATGTGGGTTATCCCGGCCCTATTTAAATCTAATTTAATCTTTGGTAAGAAAACTGTTTTTGTCGATTTCCGGCATAATAACTAGTCCTATGGAAATTCATTTTCTGAGAAAATTTACCGTGGTAATGTATATTTTTTTGGAAACGTTTCGTCCTCAATCCATCATCGAAGTTAAAATATAAACTAACCTTATTTGCACTATATTCCCCTTCTTTTTCACACAATTTTTGATTTTAAGCTAAAGTGACAAAAAATATTTGATTTTCACCTTTTAAAATCCCGTTTTTCTATATACTTTACTTCTTTTATTAAATAAATTGCAAAAGTTCCCTTTAAAAACGCTGCAACCATGTATAAACTATGCCATCATAGCCTTGAAAATGATCGAAAGTGAAGCTATGCAATTTAACATAAAATACGTAGAAAAACGTGGTTTTAAAAGGTGAACATCAAATATTGTATACTACTATAATTTTTAATTAAAAATTGTGTGCTAAAATAGGAGAAATATAGGGTTAGTTTAAATTTCAAATTTGATGATGGATATCTTGAGAACGAAATGTTTCCACCAAAAAAATCGTGATCACCGCCCCAAAAGAATCCTATATATCAAATTGGGTCAAAATCGGAGTTGCTGCAACTTTCTAGAAAATTACTAGACATTGTAAAAGAAAAAAATAACTGAAGCAACTTACCTTTCCCATAACTCTCTCCTTTCTCCTGAGGCGTGGGTGGTGGCTGTCCTATTCCCCACACCTCCAGATGCCTGAACTGAAATTCTTTGGTGTGCGACATCTGCTGGTAACCCGAGTAAGTCGTACAAGACTCGCTGGAGTGGCCTTTGCCGTACTCCGAGTCCAACCAGAGGCCGCAGTAGTTGTGCTGGCCACCCATTGCCTAAAAATTATTATAAACAATGTTTTTAATACTAAAAGTACTGAGTACTAAGTACTTTAAGTAGATTTTTGTACTGAATAGCTCGGTACATGGAATAAAAGAGAAACAACAATGGGCCAACCATAGAAAATTACAAAGAATGGTAAAGCGTCAATGGCAATATTCAAAGCGCGGGCATACCCAGAGTTTCTTTGTTGAGAAGTGGGTTTAGACATAAGCAAGACCGGGGATAGCTTTGTCAGGGACGTGAGGGTGTGAGAATTACGATTTCGGTTGGCAGTTCTGTTCAAAGTTGGTAGCATTATCAGCTGATGACAGAGTCGTGCCTTGTCGAAGCTTTGTTTGGTAAAAACTGTGGAAATTTGCCATTTTCATTTTGGTTGTATATTTTGCAAGGATTTCCAGTTGTTAATGTTTTTGGTTAGTTTAGAGACTTCACATATTATTGGTTCGGACTCGTTTTATTTTAGAGATTTTGATAGTGTTTAGTCGAATAGTTTTCAGTCATTTCGTGTTTTTATATACATATGATACTGATGAGTGTCCGCTAATTAATGGTACACAGAAAAACCACAGATTTCTTATGCGAAAATACCCATTTAGGATTTAAACAAACATACCTATATCCAAAAGTTAATGATAAGGAAGATACGGGGTGTTAAAGAGATATAAATATTTTTATTCATGCATTTCGATAATTTTTGATATGTTTTAAACATTTTAATAAAACTCGGTATCCAGGAGTTTTTAGATATCAGCTATTTATATCTGCGCAGTTGTAATTATAGCTAATACGATGTTATTGAAGGTACATACATACTTTCGGGTGCACTGAACAACTAAAACGTGAATACCTTAAAAACGGTTGTCAAGACCGATTCTTACTAAGTATACCTTTTTTGTGCAGAAAGCATAGAGAAGCTTACTAGTTTACATACATACAGAGTAGTAACAAAAAATTGGGTAGTTTTAGAGTATTTTAAATAGTGTACCCATCGCCCTCTAGTCTACACAAAAAAATTAATATTCGATCTGAAAAGCTAATGTTTAAAACCCCGAGATACCGTTTTATTAAGATATTTAAAAGGGGGAACAATTATCGAAATAAATTTACTTTTTCTTTTTACTATGACACCCCCGTATCTTCCTTATTATAAACTTTTGGATATTAGGTATGTTTGGTTAAATCTTAATATTTTGGCATAAGGAATCTGTGGTTTTTCTGTGTACCATTCATTAGCGGACACCCTGTATACAAAGTTTTTAAAATGGTTTTTGACTTACGGAACCATGGAAAATGTTTTGCTCTGCCAGGTACCTCATCGTCCTGTCGTCGCTTTGATAATTTTTAATTTTCAATATTTAAACCACATTTATGTTTTTGTTTTAAGTTATGCCTATTAAAATAATCCAATAAATTTTGTTTACAACATACAGTTCTTTTTGTTTTCTCCTTAATTCTACGCCACTGATCTGCCTAAAATCAAACATGGCCGAAAATGGCCCGACTTGACGTCACAGCCGCGCTAGCTAATATGGCGAATGTCGTGACCTTTATCTCATCAATCGATCCTTGGGGTGTACCCAAGTCGTGTCGCCGTCCGACGAAAGCTGGAAACGGTACGCCGGCAGCCCCTAATCTCGTTTGGCGCAAATCAGTGCGCTCTTTACAAAGCTGAATTGTAGGAGAGTACATAACAGAGTAGTAGAAAGGATTAAATGCATGCATTCCCTATGGTCGACCTATGGTTTCCATACCGGTAAAAAATGTATAAAAACTCTTACCAATCCGTTGGGCATGGTCTGCTGATGCAAGTTCATGTACTGAAAGTTCTGATTGTAGCCCGTCGATGGAAATACGCGCATTCTCGGCGACAACGTGAACAAGAAGCTACTGTCGTCGCCGAAAAAATTGGGCCCCAGCGTCCAATTGGCAGGCGCGAAGCCTCCGAGCAACGTACCCGCTCCGGTCTTCTAATACGAGAACGGAAGGGCCTTGGTTTACTATACGGCCTGAAAAAATGGAGATTTTGTTTTAAAAATATACATAAAAAACCTCTTCATTAAGTACATTACAGATAGATAGATAGCTATTTATTCATGTTTCTAATCACACAGATTTTACATACGTCATTAGGTAAATTAACAAAATAATGATAAGTTTATAATAGCCACACAAGAAACGAAAACATAAAAATAAAAGTAAATATAAAATTTGACTAATAGGTATTAAAAAACTATTATTTCTAAAAACTAGTAGCAAAATTGCCTAGGTCCATATATTGTTTAAAACCAATAAATGTAAAAGCTATTTTTTAACAATATTTAAGTGTCATCCACTATAATTACATTCATAAACTCTTCCAATAAGTAAAGAGTTCTTAATTAAGAACGTCTTTATCCTCGCTTGAAAGGTCCTTTGAGGCAGGCTCTTCCAAGCTTCAGGCAATATATTGTAAAATTTAGGACTATAATAGTTAAATGAGCATCTACTCTTATTCAATCTTTTAAACTCTGGCAATATGTAATGTGAACACCGAGTATTGTAGTTGTGGATGTTATTGTGAGTTCTAAACTGCTTTAAGTTTTGCCAGATCCATAGAACACTTTTGTAAATAAACAATGATGGAAAGGTTAGGATTTTGAGTTCTACAAATGTCTGCCTCACATCCTCACGAAACTGGAGACCAGCGATGATGCGTACTGCATTTCTTTGTAAACCAAATATTTTTGTGCTTGTGGGGAATGACCACAAGCAAGAATCCCATAGGACATAACTGATTGGAATAGGCCAAAATATGCCTTCATATAAGTGCCTTTATTAGAAATAGGTTTCAGATTTCTCAGAAGATAGAGATTTTTCTACAACTTGCCCGATATAAACTCAACATGTCCATCCCACAGAAGTTTCTGGTCCATGATTATACCCAGAAACTTAACGGAAGACTGCTCGTGAGGAAGCTGTTTCTGTGTAAATATTATTTTCTCCGTTTTGGCATCATTTAGACATAGGTGATTAGTGGCAAACCATTTTGAGGCGTTCAACTGTGTCTCTAACATAACATTCTGTAGTTCCGTCAGGTCTTTACTAACATTAGCCAGAGTTGTATCATAAGCATAAAGTACCAGATCAGCACCAGGGACACTAGTCATCAAATCATTCATATATATGATAAACAAAACAGGCCCTAGCACTGATCCCTGAGGCACCCCAGCACCGACACATCTGGGCTTAGATAGGTGTCCATTAAACAATACTCTCTGACAGCGATTCGTCAGATAAGATGTTATTAGTGTTGTACTATCATCGGTAAAACCATAATGCTTTAGTTTCAGTATCAAAATGTCATGAGAAACACAATCGAAAGCCTTGCTGAGATCACAGAAAGTGACACCAGCGAAACCCCCGCTCTCAAATTCATCTGTTATAGTTTGCATTAGTCTGAGCACTGCCAGCTCAGTGCTCAGCTTCTCACGAAAAGCAAATTGACAGTTAATATAAATCCGTTATCTGCAAACTTATAAAAAAATCTGAAAGGCGTCGATTATTATTTTTAGGGGGACTCATTTTTGTATCAAAATTTACTTGCCCATGGGTATCCCCTCCCCTAAAATAAAAATGGGTGTTAAGTGAACCTTATCTTAGAGGATGTCAAATTCTCTCTTCAACAATCTTTAGTTTTTTAAAATCGGTTCAGTAGTTACCGAGAAAACGTAGCCCAAATACTCTTTGGCCCTACCTCCTATAACTTTTAAATTTCTTAAGAGTATCAAAATAAAATTTGGCACATAGGTATATTACCTAAATGTCCATTAATTTTTACTTCCAGGTTTAGCCGGAAAAAGATCTTAATTTGCGTATATTTTTATTTATTTGGATAGAAAATGTCATTCCGAGTACAATAACACTCCATTTGCTACTTTTTGACATTTAACCTTAAATATTTTTAATTTTTAATTTAGAGTGCCATTAAATGCGATAAAACTGTAAATTTTGGCCCAAGAAGTCAAGGAGAAATGGATGTAACCAAAGTCGGTCTATATAGGGTCGCGACATTTGGCCTTATTGCTTTGACGTGTTATGACGTCACATCTCCCATTTTTCGGCCATGTTGTTCAGTGCCGGAGATATACAGTTTATTGTATTAGTAGAACAACCGTTTACACAACAGTGTTTAATTGTTATTAAGTTGAAAATTCTTTTACTTTAAATAAAAAACATTTGGAATTACATCTTTCAACAAATATCACTTCCAAAACAATGCAAAATGAAATGCGCAAATTCTAGACGCCACTGGATTGATCATCAGCTTTGATTTTACCCAGTCTTGCCAACTTCTCTCCGTGGAGTGTCCTTCCTTGCGTCCCCGACCTAGAACCGCCTAAAAGTTGAGGATGTGTCGCAACCTTATAAATATAAACTAAACTTTGGATGTAACTATCTAATTTTGTCGCCTATTTGGTCAGTAATTTTCCGTTTTTCAGGCACTCAAGTTTAAACAGCAAAAATATTTAGATGTTAGATGTCAAAATGTAGCAAATGCGTTGTCATTGTACACAGTGTCTAACCAAACAAAAATATACTGGGTGTCCCATTTAAAATAAGTAAATTAAGGTTGTTTCCGGCCACACCGGAAGTAACAGAATACAAGTGAACCAATGAAATAATACACTGTTCGGTGATATACCTACGTAATAAATTTTATTTTGATGTTTTCAAAGAATAATTAAGTTCTGAGGTGTTGGGAACAGCAGGTATTTAGGGAACAATTTCTCGGAAACTACTGAACTGATTTTGAAAAACTTCGTCGAATTTCATTTTGCATTGTTTTGGAAGTGATATTTGTTGAAAGATGTAATTCCAAATGTTTTTTATTTAAAGTAAAAGAATTTACAACTTAATAATAATTAAAAACTGTTGTGTAAACGGTTGTTCTACTAATACAATAAACTGTATATCTCCGGCACTGAACGAAATGGCCGAAAAATGGGAGATGTGACGTCATAACACGTCAAAGGAATATGGCCGAATGTCGTGACCCTATATAGACCGACTTTGATCTGCATTATAACAATTTCTTACCAATCAACGTTGAAAACGATTCTCCGTGTATCTCAGAACTGAACAGAAACCTCCACTCAGCCTGATACTGTTGCGGTAGGTGCGCGTTGACGAACACAATCTGATTCAAATCCAAAATGCTCGGGTAAGATGGTATTAGGTCCAGTCCTCGACAGTACGGTACCAGCGATCGTTCCCTGATCGCATCGCCGTCTGCCACAGGTTGATCTTGGTCCACGGAGGTCGGTTGTTGCTTTTCGCTTATGATTGCAGTCGATTTGTCCTAAAAAAATTAAAAATTGAATGGTGTATCCAGAGTTTCTTTATGAGAAGGGATTTAGACATAAGCAAGACCGGGGATAGCTTTTGTCAGGGACGTGAGAGTGTGAGAATTACGATTTCGGTTGGCAGTTCTGTTCAAAGTTGGTAGCATTATCAGCTGATGACAGAGTCGTGCCTTGTCGAAGCTTTGTTTGGTAAGAACTGTGGAAATTTGCCATTTTCATTTTGGTTGTATAGTTTGCAAGGATTTCCAGTTGTTAATGTTTTTGGTTAGTTTAGAGACTTCACATATTATAGGTTCTGACTAGTTTTATTTTAGAGATTTTGATAGTGTTTAGTCGAATAGTTTTCAGTCATTTGTGTTTTTATATACATATGATACAGATGAGTGTCCGCTAATTAATGGTACACAAATGAACCTCAGATTTCTTATGCGAAAATACCCATTTAGGATTTAAACAAACATACCTATATCCAAAAGTTAATGATAAGGAAGATACGGGGTGTTAAAGGGATATAAATATTTTTTATTCATGCATTTTGATAACTTCTGATATGTTTTAAACATTTTAATAAAACTCGGTATCCAGGAGTTTTTAGCTATCAGCTATTTATATCTAAGCAGTTGTAATTATGGCTAATACGATGTTATTGAAGGTACATACTTTCAGGTGCACTGAACAACTAAAACGTGAATACCTTAAAAACCGTTGTCAAGACCGATTCTTACTAGAGTATACCTTTTTTGTGCAAGAAAGCATAGAGAAGCTTACTAGTTTACATACATACAGAGTAGTAACACAAAATTGTGGTAGTTTTAGAGAATTTTAAATAGTGTACCCATCGCCCTCTAGTCTACACACAAAAATTAATATTCGATCTGAAAAGCTAATGTTTAAAAACCCCTAGATACCGTTTTATTAAGATATTTAAAAAGGGGAAACAACTATCGAAATAAATTTACTTTTTCTTTTTACTATGACACCCCCGTATCTTCCTTATTATAAACTTTTGGATATTAGGTATGTTTGGTTAAATCTTAATATTTTGGCATAAGGAATCTGTGGTTTTTCTGTGTAGCTTTCATTAGCGGACACATTGTATACAAAGTTTTTAAAATGGTTTTTGACTTACAGAACCATGGAAAATGTTTTGCTCTGCCAGGTACCTCATCGTCCTGTCGTCGCTTTGATAATTTTTAATTTTCAATATTTAAAGAACATTTATGTTTTCATTTTAAAGTTATGCCTATTAAAATAATCCAATAGATTTTGTTTACAACATACAGTTTTTTTGTTTTCTCCTTAATTCTACGCCACTGATCTGCCTAAAATCAAACATGGCCGAAAATGGCCCGACTTGACGTCACAGCCGCGATAGCCAATATGGCGAATGTCGTGACCTTATCTCATCAATCGACTTTGGTTGTATCAATACAACTCAACAAAAATGAGGTTAGGCTACCAGATAAGACTTAATAATTCTATTAAGGCATATTGTAAACTTACCTTATGTGAAATATTGTACAAATGCATGAAAACGAAGAGCAGGAGCTGTCCAAGTACTGTGCTTCCTTGTAGCCATGTTTCCAAAGATTTCCGCGAGATGGAACTGTTACCTGTTGGTTATAGGTAAAATAATTATCGAGTTCAGTAAAGCAACAACAAAGGATGTAAAATGAATTATTCAATACGAAATGTTTACATGTCGATATTCACGTTAGACTGTCTCTTTTTCTCACATTGTATATGTTTAATATTATTACGCTGATCCGGTATATGCTGATAATTTAATACTTTTTAAGGATCGATTTATACACGTAACGTTCCCATCCAAGTAAAATTTTATGATTTTGATGGATTTAATTTACAAAAATTTGTTTTTTTTTACCTGCTAAGTCTCTTGTCAGACTTTCAGCTAGTCTCTGAGAATTTTGTGTGTGAGTGGTACATCCTCTACTGGACCAGCTTTTAAATTGCTTTGAGTTACTCAACCGTTGTATTTTCGTGTAGGAGCTCACTATACTTTCTACATACTAAAAAAATATAATATATTAAAGAAAAAAACTAACTTAAATGTTTTTAAAGCACCTAAGCTTTGCTTACTTCTTGTTACCGAAAATGTGGTATTGTCATATCAGTGTTTATTTTATGTATCCCTATGAGCTCTTACACTAACTTACCTCTTTTACTAAGCTATATGGTATATCATTACACTCCTCCTCAATTTTACCCAATGACGTCAGCAAAACCTTAACTTTCTCGTCCACCGTCCCTCGTGTACAAAACACGAATAGTTCGGCGAACCTTTCCAAGTCTACCGTGGTCAGTTTTAGTTCGCCTCGACCGAAAAGGTAGTTGTTTATGTACTGAAGAAGTCGGGGGTCCATTTGGGAACCCCATAGTTTCTGAAAAGATAGATAATTTAAATTAAAAGTACACGAACTTGTAGCTAAGTTGTCCATAGTTTTTATACAAGACTGTACCCGTTAAGACTTACTCATTACGAATACTATTAGATATTTTTGTGTTAAGTACAACCGTTTAATAATATAGAATTTTCTGACGGTACTCCTATATCAGGACAACCAGCTTAACACAAAAAATATTTTTAAAGTAATAAATTAGTTCTTTGAAATTTTTGAGGAAAAAAATATTATTCTAAACAAAGTTAATTATTAATTAATAAATTAAAAATTAATGCAGAGAAATGCTTCTTACTTTTATACGCGAAAACTTTTTAAGATTATTACGAAAAAATTATACTCACAGTAAGTTCATCCTCCTTAATCTTCTCGGAATTCCTGCTCGCCAACTTAAACGAATTACTGACGATGAGTTGCTCATCTTTCGAAAGAAACGAACACTTAGCTGCTAACTTTTTACTACTGTTCACACCCATGCTTGGCGCGACAATGATTCTTTTATATCACAGATTGGATTCGGGACATCTAACTGCAACGATAAAACTGTTTTTAAGGGTGTACATCTCCAATGGGAAAATTATCATCATTTGCATAAAATTCCTTACCGCCAAAAAAATGTGTTTTTCAAAACTTTAGGTAATTATTGGTTAGGGTAGGGCGGGGCTAGTTGAGCATAGAGGTAAGTTGGGCAATCAAAATATCTCAAAAACTATCGACCGCACGCGAAAGCATCAAATGGCGCAAAGAAGGGGTTGCGCGAGGGTAACTCATTGTGCGACCACTAGTGGTGACGCGGCGATCGAGAAAAGTATCCGTGCGCATTGTTTATTTTGTGATTAAAAGTTAAAATAATTGCAAGCCGGAAAATTTTATCTGTGATAGTTAAATGTATTCCGTTCTCAATCAGGTAAGTGTTAATCTTAAGTAAATTTATTGCAGTTTTAATATGTATAAAGATTTTAAATACAATTCTAACCGGTTTTTTAATAAATTCACTTTTTCTTTAAAATTTAAGGTTGGGGTTAGTTGAGCTACAGTTGCCCAACTAACCCCAGGGTTTTAAGTATAAAATGTTTTATTTTTTTATTTTTAGGATACGGACTTATAACAGTAAAACACTAAAGTCTTCTCAAGATTTAAAAGAGGCTGCAACCCGAACTTTATACAAGCAACAAAGAAAACGAGCTGACCTACCTAACTTATAAATTTTCTCTGAAAATAGTTTGACCATACCCAAAGGCTGGTCCAAGAAAAGCTGCAATTTTAACATACAGAAGGCATTACAAGAGAAGCAAAATAAAACTGCTTAAAAAGTTTAAAAAACGAAGATGAATTGATAGATATTAAATCCAATAGTTAAGCTAAGCTAGGTACGTTGCTGTTTTATTAATTAGATTTGTTGTTTTGTCACTATAAGATTATAAATATAAACAGCAAATTGTCAAAATGTATTTTTATTGTAAACGTATCTAACATTCAAGCCATGATTTGACTATACTTTCTAAGTGCTCCACTAGCCCCATACCCTTGCTCAACTTACCCCACCTATGGGGTACGTTGGGCATACTTGACTATCTACATTAAAATAGATGTAGCTCCTAAATTCGACTTAATAGAAAGAAATTACTATGGACACTATTAATAACAAATAAATTGCTAATCCATCAGTATGCATTATAAGCCATTAAGACTTATTTTTGAGGAGCTATAACCGATCAAGTGAAAAATTGCTCAACTAGCCCCGCCCTACCTAATTTTGGGCATATGGTGGGTTTTTTGAGGCGCTAATTACGAATCTAAAAGAATTTTTAGTGGGCAACTTTATTTTCAACTATATTCCCCCTTCTTTTGCAAATAATTCTTAAAATTAAAGTTAAATTGGCGCTTAATATTTCACTTCCCTCTCTTAAACATTCCTATATTTTTTTATTTATTCTACCTACCCCTTTTTCCATAAAATTGCAAAGCTTCACTTTTAATCATCTGAATCACAGTGACGTTTTGCAATTTTTATGGCAAAAAGAGGTAAAATAAATATAAAAATAGATCTAAGAGATAAAAATCGAAACAACATGACCACCCTAAATCTGAAAAATAGTGGATATAACTTTCATTATACCTACTTACGGCACTAAGCTGAAAGTGTAGATGTAATGTAAATTATACCCAGATTTAAATGGCCATATTTCCGAAACTATTAAAGATAGATATATTAAATGTGGTATTTTTGTAAAGCTTTTTAAAAGATCTTTTTAATGGTGACATAATATACAGGGTGTTCCACTTTAAAAAAGTATACCTCTTTATTTTTCTTTAGTGTTTGTTCATTTGTTTTTTTTATGCTCAAAAGACAATAGATGAAAGAGTATGAAACTTTTATACAGGACGTTTTTTTTTTAATCTTTCTTGGTTATAGTTAAACGTAGGTGGCAAATTATAAATTAAATACAATTTTCATCTGTTTTATTTCATTTAAAAATTTAATAAAATGTCCCAGTAGCTGTACTGTTTAGCGCTAAATTTAAATAAATTATTTTTTCAGTTTCAGTGTCAGTTTATTAATTAATGTCAATAAATATTACAATTTTTACATACGTCATATAAAATGGTAAATATAAAATAAGACCTAAAACTAAAAAACAAGTAGGTATATAATACATAATGCACAGATTATCGGTAACGAACAAGTACAAATAGTCATTAAAGAAATAAATGAACAAATAAAAACGTTAGGAACAAACAAAGTTATCCTAAATTACTGAATAATCAGAAACAATCCTATCAATTTCTTCCAAGGAGAAAGGAGAAACCTGCAAAAGTAGCTTTTTGAGTTCCGACCTTAGTTTTGTTGGAGTTAACATCCTTATTAATTCGTCCAGTTTATTAAAATAGTTTATGCCAAAGTAGTTTACACCATTTTGGGTCCTTTTTAACCTTATGTTGATGGGATATATATTATTTTTTGTTTCTTGTTCTGTAGCCATGCAAGTCGGCGTGAGTTTCATACTGATCTAAATGCCTTCGAATATATAGGATACTTTCCAGTGCAAAAGCCGCAGGCAATGTGAGAATTCCTTCACGTCTGAAAGCCCCCCTGGTGTTATCTTAATATCCAAGCCCAGCAACAATATGCACCGCTCTTCTTTGGAGTCCAAAGATTGGGTGTCTTACAGCCGCGTGTCCCCATGCAAGTACAGCATATGACATTTTGGAGTGGACATAGCAAAGTATGCCGTCCTGACTATATCTTTTTGTGCTCTTTGCGATAGTTGGCGTAAAGCATACACTACTCTAGTCAGAGATTTGGCAAGCACATCCCCGTGCTCACACCATGTTTGTTTTGGGTCCAATTGAATTCCCAGAAATTTAATAGAGGTTGGGTTCGCTGGAACATTCTCCAAGACATCTAAGGGACGACACCATGCTCTTTGTTTTTGTGAAATTTAGTGACAGCTGATTTACCACAAACCATTCATTTGCCTGAGTTTGTACTTCCTCTGTTTTTGCCTTAAGTTCTACAAGGTCCTTAGCTGATACTGTTAAAGTGGTGTCATCAGCATAGAAAGTGCATTTAGCAGTATTTACTGAATTAATGTATATTAAAAATAAAATTGGACCAAGAATTGAATTTTTAGGCCATGACTACATCCATAACAGAGTATCCAAACCTAATAAATAATGCACTCCATTCTATTTATAGGTTTTTTTGTTTATTTTTTATAAAATTTTGTACAGTTTGGAACTAGCCCCCTTATTTTAATTAAATATTGTAAAGAAAAGTTGAAGTTATCCCTTAACAGATAAAACTGAAAACAAAAAGAGAAACTAAAAACAATACAGCAATGTTAATTTGTAAAATCATAATATTTGGGTCATATTTTTGTCTAGTATAAACAATTTATTTAATGGTGAAACATTACCGAACTTAATTAAACAAAGAATAAGAAAAATATTTACATTACTAAAACAAAATGTTAGGTAAAGATTTATTCTGAAATTATACAGGTACAGGGTGTTTTAAATTTGGCTTTTACACCTGAGGATGGCCAATTGTTGCAGGATGATATAAATAGAATTAGTAGCTGGTGTAAATTAAATAAATTTTGTATTAATGTATCAAAGTGCTGTATTATGACATATACGCGAAATATAAATGTTCTGAACATTGATTATGATATTGACTCTTAGTGGTGATTAATCGGAAAACTAGTGTGCAGGATCTTGGTGTTATTTATGTTTGTAAATTAAGTTTTTTTGAGCACATATTGTCACAAATTAAGAGTGCAAATCGAATGTTGGGATACTACGGATATTATTCGAAATACCCGTTTGTTTAAGTCATTTGCAGCTATAGACTTGCTTTGCGAAGCTCCCTGTGTATGCCCTAGAGTTAGAATGTTTGTTGGCTCTGAGTTTGGTCGCTTTCTACAGTAAATGCACCAGTAATGTTCATTAGAGAAACGGTACAAAGTCGCTAATTTTGAGATGCAAATACGTTCGGGAAACAGAGTGCATATCTGTACCATGTCACTCAGGAATTTTTAAGAGATTATTATAATGTTCCTTCTTTGGAAAAAAAATAGCGTATTTTTTTATAGGGTCTTCTAGCTGAGTTTAGCATGGAGGCTTATTCACAATTTAGTTGATAATACATATATGGTAAATAACCTAAACTATAGAGTACCAAGATTAAAATAGAAGATGTTATAAAGACATTTTACTGTGAAGGGCAAGATCAAATCTAGCTTTAAGTGCCCCATTATAATAGAATGCAACAACTGCATGATCGACTACTGCCAGAGCATAGATATATTTAATCTATCGAGAAGAGTCAATTTAAAGCTAAATTAAAATTAATTTTATTCACTCCGGATGAGTGATGCTCTTTGTAATGTACCTATGTTATGTAGTAAACCAAGTGTAATGTATTTACATTTGATTTTTTTTCTTAGGTTAGGTTTGCATAATATCATATTATGTATTGTTCTGTAAATGGTTAGTTATTGTAGCAACTAGTAAAGACTCCAAAATTGTCCTGCTTGGGGAAAGTGCATACCTTTCTTTGCATATTTGGGATCTGTCTGATTTATTTTGAAAGCCCATCTAAAATTTGGGTATTTATTCACTTATTTTTTGGCAGGGGTTTTTGGGATGATGATTAGGAACCTGAGACAATTTATTAGTTGGCAATATTTCATTTTCAATATATTGATCATCAAACTTAAAAACCAAATTTACCCAATTTTCACTATATTTTCTCTACTTTTTGCACGCAATTCTGGATTTAGATACTCCTAGAGTGTCACTTTTAATCCTAGTAACTTTGGAGATCGCCACGACTACTGCAATTAAAATGATTAAAAGTGAAACTTAGCCATTCAATGGAAAAAATTCCTAAAATAACTAAAAACCAAGTTTTTAAATGTATTCATAAAATATTGTAAGCCAATTTAGCATAAAACTCTAGAATGTAATGCAAAAAGAAGGATGAATATAGTGAACTTACGTTACTTTTTATTCAAATTTGATGATGAATATCTCGAGAACGAAACGTTGCCGACTAAAACTCACACTCACTCAGATTCGTAATTAGCACTACCACAAACACCCTCGTATGCAAAAACTAACCAAAATTAAGAGCCTAAAGATTCGCTCAAGCCGATCTGAATTAGAATAAAGGAATGCATATAAATTTTGAGTTTTTGCTCTGAATAAATGAAGGAATGGTTTTAAGTAACGATAGAACAGCTTCTGCTTATATTTTAACTTGCAAGTACCTGTTACAAAGAAAATTATTAGGTACTTCAGATTAGAAATGATATACCTCAAGAGGATATTAATTTTCAAAGATTTATGACTTTCAAATTCAACCTATAAATACATATTTACTCTATAATTTACCTTCTTTAAATTCTAAAAATAATTTACTATTTTGAAGGAATCAATAAGGTACTTTTTAGGTTATCTACACTGTTTTCACTTACCGTCTTGCATAATTTTAATCGCTGATACCTTATTTGGATTTACTTTGTTTAAAATCGTTTTCTGATTGTGTTCTATTTGAATTTCTCATTATCATTCTGAAATCGTCAAAATGTAAATAATCAGTTTTTGATATCAATTTTTTTTTTTGACGTACGCGGACAGATTTTTGATTTTGATAGATTAGCAACACACTGCCATCTATTCAAATATCTTGAAAGCTTAAAAATAAATGAAAAGATATCTTTCTTTTTAAATTAGTTGCTTGTTTTTACAGGTCGATGTCATTCAGTGAAACCGTTTGTTGCTATAATGACTCGGGCTGCCTACAGGAGCCTATTGCCAGCATGCTCCAGGGATGATTCTATCACTATCCTTCGGCTCTATGGCCAAAGACTACAAATCCAATGGCGAAAGCCATTATCCAGATTCTAATAAAACGTTTTTACAAGAACTTTTAAATCCCAAAAGTGAAAAATTACAAGTTATGTATAACCGGTACAGTGTACTGATGGGACACAACTGTCATATAATTAAGTGTGGCCACTACTAGATGGCAGGATGAGTTTCATTTAGGTTCCTCCGGGGTTAAAAAATATTAATTTCATTATTGGTTTTTAAACCTCCTAAAGCCGACTGTCCATGAGAGCGGTTTTCCGCTCGCGGATGATAATTTAGCGTTGTGATTGGTTAGTGCAAATTTAAAATGCTTTTCCCGCCAATCACAACGCTGAATTATCATCCGCGAGCGGAAAACTGCTCTTATGGACAGCCGGCTTATCAATTTTATTTCTTAAACAGAGTAAAACACAAAGTTGGGGTAATTATTATTTATTTAAGACAAGAAACTTATATTAATAAACATTATATTCTTAATATCTTTTAACTTTTTAACATACCAACAATGTGCAAGCACCAATTTTTATCAATAGTATTTATCCATATTTTATAAATATTTAATACTTCTTTCATTCTTTATAAATGCTTTGTGATGTACACCAGTGTCAAAATGCGCATAAGAACAATATTCTTAAAAGAAATATTTTTGAACATCCAGTTCGTCAAGTATTACCATTTCTGGAAAATCATTTAAAAAATGTTTCCATATACAATAAAAATAAATAAAATATAGATAAATATTATTAAAATTACTTAAATCATCATTATCAAAAGAAAAACAAAACATAACACTTTCTTTGGTGTAAAGATGTATATATGTATATACTATTTTGAACTACATACATTAAATAAAATAAAACAATTTGTAAATACAGAGTGCCCGCAAAATGAGTGTACAAAATTTTGTGATAATAATAAGTATATATATAAGTTCCTAGTTATTAACAGTTCCAGAAATAACCAAGTTGATTTAAATACATCAATAAGTCATAAAATTTTGTGTATGAATTTTCTAGACACGCTGTATAACTGGTCCTTAATACTAGAAATATTACTTCCTTTACATAA
Source organism: Listronotus bonariensis (assembly GCA_014170235.1). NCBI lineage: Eukaryota > Metazoa > Arthropoda > Insecta > Coleoptera > Curculionidae > Listronotus > Listronotus bonariensis. Next base: position 152,345 of record JACEGR010001469.1, read on the forward strand.
TACCTTGGTTATCGTTATTAAACATAACGATTACGGCAGCAGTTTAAGAAACAGAGATTTTGCAGCCTCTTTTAAGAAATTTATCTTGCATCTGCGCTTTCGACACATAACCCCATTTTTGCCTGTGGTTCACCGATTTTAAAGTTAACGAAAAATCAGTATTTACTTTTATTCTTCATAAGATATAAATTGATATTTAAATATATGCAAACACCTTCTGTTGATTTCGCTTTTTAAAGTAGATGCGAAACAGTACAGTATAACCAAAAACACAAAAAGTAAGGTTAGGTTTGGTAGCAGAATAAAAAGCAAGTGTGCCAGATTGTAACATCTAAACTAATTACTGATTTAGAATATCCGTAAAAGTGCAAGTCCGTTTAAATTTCTTAACACTATTTGATTTTTATTACTGCTATATATTTTCGCTAATTAGAGCCTATGTATAAATGATATTTTAATTAATACGGCAAATAAAATTTGGAATCCTTTAAATAATTGATATTAAATATTTTTTCAATCCGGCAACCACGCAGCTTAACAATAACGATAACGATAACGATAAGCTCTTCGGTATTCATCCGTAATTAAAGGAGTCCGGTATGGTTAATAACGATAACGGATCATGTTTGCGTTACCGCGCAGTCTCAGAATAACGCTAACCACAACGGAATTGCAAAATAAGCAAAAGCAAAATATCATTTCCTTAATACTAGTCTTCTAATATAGACCGTAAGAATTCAGAAATATCATAATGATAATATTTTTGAGGAAAAAACAAACCAAATAATGCACTAAATTTAACTTGAACATTAATATCCACATATTTATTCTAAACTAATTATTAAGGTTATTTCTTAAACAATTTTAATCATTATATTTAATTACAGAAAAAATGTGTAGCTATCATTAATAATTATAAATTCATTAACCTAAAATAAATTGTCAAGAAATACATTTTTAAAAAAACTGCTTAGTTCTAAATCTCTTTAAGCCTCTACTGTAAAACTCTAAATTTTTAAAATTAAAACATAAACTTCCTGAAGGTTGTTCTCTTCTCTTTAGTTATTTTTATAAAATATTTTGAATATTTTTATTGTATGAATTTAATCTCATCAAGATACTTCAGCGTTTTCTTACTGTCTGTGTCTTAAGTTTTCTTTACCGTGGTCTGGTGTGTTCTTTCTGAAAAAAATAAAAAGTTAGTGGTGGAAAAATCATATTTTACTGTTTCTGTTTTCCAATTTAGTATTTTTTTATGTTTGGACAATCCACAAAAGCTAAAAGTCCAAAAAAAAAAGAGCGAGATTCATCAACATTTAACAAGGCACTGTAGCTAGCCTGGTAAAACCTCAGGTGCGCTCACGGCAGGGCATAAATTCAATTTATTTTGCTGGTGTAAATGAGTACAATAAGCTTTCTAGTAAAATTAAAGAACTAAACTTAAAAGAATTTAAAACTAAAATTAAAAAAGAAATTCCTTTGTACATTGAGATTTAATTTTGTGACCGATTATACCTGTTATAAAAATTTTGTAAAGTACTCGTAATGCTGATATTTTAGATGTAGGTACTTAAAGTTACTGTGATATTATGTGTAATTGTATTCAGAGGCGTCCCCTAGGTGACATTTTCTTGTAATGTTTTTGGGAACAAATCAATGACGTCAGTCTTACAGCAGCTCACAGCGGTTGTTAGCAACGTCGGGAGATGTCTAACCACTGTCTAACAGGATGAAAAAAACAAGGAGGGAAATATAGCCGAATTTGAGGTTAAAAGTTAAACAAAATTGACTAAATGATTACTAATAACAATAACAATAGTATGTGTGGGAAATCATGTGAAGGATTAATTTACCTGCCATTAAAGATATTGCGCATTTGTGTTTTAAAACTGGAGTTGCCATTTTATAGGTTATATTATAATTTTTTTTTGTCATTTGTCATTGGCGGTAAGCGCTTTTCTTTTTCGATTCACATTATAATGACGTCAGCTGTTAGACAAGCTTGTTAGCAGCTGTAAGACAGAAGAATTGGAAAAATATCCCTCTAGTTTCGTGACTGTAACACTTACGATTTTTGCCATGTTTAAAAATTTCATGTAAAACATTGTGGTACACTTGTCCACCAAAAAGGGACGCGTTTGCCCGGTCCGTAACCCGAAACATTTGAGATTGACGGACTCGGTTAACGCGCCGCTTCCATATATGGCGATATGAATATTCGTGGTAGACTCTACTAGCTCTTCAGGCAATGTTTCTAAAACTCATTTTTTAAATAAAGGTGTTGTTATACTAAAATACGTAAAAATTTACAAAAAAATACAAGTATTCTAAAATCGTACTCGAACCATGAAATATCTCGGTTGCCATTACAACATCACCAGGCTGCGACTTGGTTAGTAGCATATTTTTCATTCAGGTTTTGTTTGTGTTGTTATTATTAGGGCTGGCAAAAAGCGAAAAAAAAACAAACCGGGTTAACCGAATATTAAAAAACCGGTATTAAAACCGGTTTTTAAAACCGAAAATGGTTTTCAAAACCGATACACCGAAATCTATTTAATTTTCGCCGCCCCTTTCTTTTTCTTTTATTCTTAAAATAATTTTCAAGACCAGAAAAAAAAGGTCCTCCACTTTCATTTCTTTCAATTGTACGTACTAAATAAAATTTTGCCGTCCCCTAAACAACGTCTGTCGCCCCCCTAAAAACGCCGCCATAGGCTTCAGCTCTACTCAGCCTTTTGGTAAATACGCCACTGTATAAACCGCAATCAACCAAAAACCTATTAATTGATATTCGAAGAACCGCTTTTCGATTTTGGTCCGATTATCCAAAAAACCGGTATTCGAAAACCGATTATCCGGAAAACCGGTATTTGAAAACTGCTTTTTAAAACCGGTTAACCGATATTCGAATACCGGTTAACCGGTTTTCGGATACCGGTTTTGGCTAAAACCGCGGTTAACCGAAAACCGGTTAACCGAAAAACCGGTTTCGGTTGCCAGCCCTAGTTATTATCTGCTTTTGCGTTATAATATATAACATTATAATAATTATAAATTTATTATATTATATCAAACTAACCCAAAACATAGTCATATACTTACTGGTCGGGGCTTTGGTCGGTGTCACTTTCTTCCAGTTCAGTCTTGTTGCGCTTCTTCTCGTAGATGATAATAACCAGGCACAGCACAACAACTTCGATGCAAATTCCGAGGAATGGCCAGAGGGCGGCATATTTGTCTACAAAAAAAAAGATACTTGGAATGATCGGAGTAAAACACAAAGTCGGTCTATATAGGGTTGCGACATTCGGCCAAATTGCTTTGAAGTGTTATGACGTCACATCTCCCATTTTACGGCCATGTTGTTCAGTGCCGGAGATATACAGTTTATTGTATTAGTAGAACAACCGTTTACACAACAGTTTTTAATTATTATTAAGTTGTAATTTATTTTACTTTAAATAAAAAACATTTGGAATTACATCTTTCAACAAATATCACTTCCAAAACAATGCAAAATGAAATGCGCAAATTCTAGACGCCACTGGATTGATTATCGGCTATGATTTTACCCAGTCTTGCTAACTTTTTACCGTTGAGTGCCCCTTCCTTGCGTCCCCGACCTCGAACCGCCTAAAAGTTGAGGATGTGTCGCAACCTTATAAAATATAAACTAACCTTGAGTAAAACATTTATAAAAGTCGTGGATAAGGCGTGGTTACTTAAACCGCTGTATCTTTGTTAATTTTGCCTCGACTTATCCCAAATTTTTACTTGAAATGTACAGGCTAAGTGAGAATCTTCTCCTTTTTAAAGTGAGTTAAAAAAGTTTTTTTTATCTGGGAAGCTTTATAAATAAAAAAACTGATAAAATTACCTTTTACTCTAATCATGCTGTGTGATTCCTCACGGTTCTGTTCCCAATATTTGTTTGTTGCAATGCAGTAATAAAGACCCTCGGTCAACGACAAAGAAACGTCACTACAGAATAAATAAAAATAGTTTAAATTTGACATTCATTTAAAATCATTTCATTTGTTAAAAACAATTAAAATAAAACAAAAATACAGGTGGTGATAAAATCATTAACAGACATCACAATTAAAATATCTAGTAATAGTTGAACAGATTATGATCAATAATTAAAAAAGTTAAAATAGTTAAAAACAGTTAAAATGATACAGAAATACAGGTGGTGATAAAATCATTAACAGACATCACAATTAAAATATATAGTAACAGTTTAACAGTCTATGATCAATAATCAAAATTAAAAGAGTAAAAACACTTATCCTGCAAGAACAGTATCACAGCCTTTCGAAATTTATCCTTGTTCTCTATTTCACACAAGGTAGGTGGCAAGGATTTATAAGCCTTGACAGCACGGTAATAAGGTCCTCTCTCAAAGAACGTTGAATTATGAGAAGGAATACTAAGATCACTCCTGCCTCTGGTGACAATTGTCATGGAGTTGGAATAAAAATCGGAGTTTACAGTGAATAAATGGGGATTTTTCTTCACAAACATTACTAAGGCCAAGAAATATAGACTAGGGACAGTTAAAAAGCCTGGGCTATTAAAATGGGGTTTACCAAGAAGCTCGAGGATGCACTTTAAGCATGCATCTGATAATACGCTTTTGGGTTCTGGAAGATATTAATTGCATGAGTAGAAGATCCCCAAAACAGAATTCCCATAACTTATGAGAGACTGAACACAAGCAAAATAGAAACCGCGTGTACCGTCCACAAAAATTCTCTCAATCTTCGCCATCAACGGACATGTACTGTTCAGTTTAGACTGCGTGTTTTGTAGGCACAGAAATAAACCGCTGTTGTATTACAGTTTATTTGTTTCTGCCACTTTTTGTGGGTTAATATACCTGTTGAATGTTTTTTTTTATATTTTTGCGAGTTCTGAGCGTATATAAGCAAAGGATGTTTTAATTGTATTGCGTATGAATGTATGTATGCAATAAAATAAATAGAGATTTTAATCAAAAAATAGGAACAACATTTACAAGGAATTCTACCATTTCTTGTTGTTTACGAATTTATTCACGGATTAAATACCTTACTTATGTTAAAAACGAAGCAGGGAATACTCGTCTTCGCCAGGGCCATAATTGGCTTTGCTGCGACACAGTATAACAATTTAACTTTTAGTTTGAATTAATCTTTTTTTTTGTGGCAGTATCCAATTTAACCACTTGAGAAAAATCCTAACTAAAGTCTAGGTTACAATACATCCTCTGACTGTATAGAAAATCGTTCACTTGATAAATACAAAAATTCAAGAATAATAAATAACTAGACATACGCTTTAAAACAATTCTAAGAAGCAGTTCGGTTCTGGTTCGAACCAGTTCATTACTAGACCCACGAACAAAGCTATTGTATCATATATTATGTAATAGAAATATTTTTCGAAGGGTAAGGTTAATAATAGGTCTGAATAGATTGACTGTAGATTTTGTCTCTACTTTTTTAACACCAAAATTTGGTAATTTTTAGAAAGTGGCCGCAACTCCGATTTTGACGATATTTGGTATAAGGGAGTTTTTGGGACTATGATCACGAATCCGATTTTTTTAGTTGGAAGCATTTCGTTCTCGAGATATCCACCATCAGAGTTGAAATTTAAACTAAAATCCGATTTTATTATTATTATTATTATTATAATAGAGTTCAGACAGTAGGCGGTAGAACCGATGAACTGTCACTGTTCACGCGCCAATAAAGTATGTTAAAATCGCACGATACAATCACGATTCACAATTACATTGTTACAGTCATACTATACAGTCACTATTTACATATTACTTAAGTAATTGTCTAGTCTATTCTTAAAGACGTTCACAGAGGGGGCAGAGACAATTTCTTCAGGGAGTCCGTTCCATCGTTGTACGATTAGGTTCACGAGAAAGTTCTTTCTGCATAACCTGTGACTAAGCTCAGTGGTGAGCCTCAGAGAATGCCCCCGTAGGTGGGGGTTGGTATTACGGAGAAAGAAGTCGATGTTGCAAGTGTAGTGTCCATGCATTATTTTGTATGTTTCTATCAAACATCCCCTGTTCCTGCGCTCTTCCAATGTTGTGAGCTTAAGGGCTTTTAATCTCTCTTCATATGATAACTGTCTCAATGTGAATGGTATCTTAGTAGCCCTTCTCTGGACCCGCTCCAGAAGATCGACATCCTTCACAAAATAGGGACACCACACCACAACTGCATGCTCCAGTATTGGTCGTATATATGTTTTATAGACACACAAAAATACCTCAGGGGACATATCTCTAAAACAGTGACGGGTGAGATAAACCATTCTGTTTGCCCTCTTTACTACAGTGTTTATATGATTCTCCCACTTCAAGTCATGAGATACACACACTCCCAGATCCACCTGCTCAGTCACCATTCTCAGTTCTGTGTTGCCACAATTTTCCCTATATTCCCCCTTTTTTTGTATACAATGCTTAATTTGAAACTAAAGTGACATACAATATTTGATTTTAACCTTTAAAAACCCTGTTTTTCATCGTATTCTACACCCTTAATCAATTAAATTGCGATAGTTTACTTTAAAAACGCTATAACCATGTATTCACGGTGCCATCATAGCCCGTTGCGACTAAAAACGATTGAAAGTGAAGTTATGCAATTTAATGCAAAAATAATGTAAAAGAAAAGCGGCGTTTCAAAAGGTGAAAATCAAATAATGTGTGCAAGAAGAAGGACGAATATAAAGAAATTAGTTTAAATTTCAACTCCGATGATGGATATCTCGAGAAGGAAACGTTTCCGACTAAAAAAGATTTGTGATCAAAGCCCCAAAAACTCCAGTATGCCCAAGGTTAGTTTATATTTATAAGGTTGCGACACATCCACAACTTTTAGGCGGTTCGAGGTCGGGGACGCAAGGAAGGGCACCCCACGGAGAAAAGTTGGCAAGACTGGGTAAAATCAAAGCTGATAATTAATCCAGTGGCGTCTAGAATTTGCGCATTTCATTTTGCATTGTTTTTGAAAGTGATATTTGTTGAAAGATTTAATTCCAAATGTTTTTTTATTTAAAGTAAAAAGAATTTATAACTTAATAATTAAAAACTGTGTGTAAACGGTTGTTCTACTAATACAATAAACTGTATATCTCAGGCACTGAACAACATGGGAGATGTGACGTCATAACACGACAAAACAATATGGCCGAATGTCGCGACCCTATATAGACCGACTTTGAGTATGCCAAATTTCGTCAAAATCGGGTTGCGGCCACTTTCTAAACAAATTAGCAAAATTTGACGTTTCACATATTTGAAATGAGTCATGTAAAAAATCTAAATGTGACAAACCACAGCCTTCTTAAATTCTAAGCCGTGAAGGAGAAATCGGGCAACACAGCACAGTAGGAATGTCAAATAATGTTTAGAAGTAAACAGAAACAAGTTTAAACGATTGCTTTAAAGGTTTTTTCTGTTTTTAAAAAGTTAAATCGTAGCGTGTATTTATTATATAAAGAAAAAATAAGTAATTCGTTGTTATATTTAGAAAATAGGACCAGTGGCAATATGTCAATCGCTGTTTTTACGTTTAAATGTGCGCTTATAGTTAGTGCGTACGGCATATATTATGGCACGAACGTGTTGCGTTTCGGGCTGCAAAACGAATTACCCAAGTTATATTAAAACAGAGGTTATCAAACAACATTTTATTTCCCCATAAACGATGAAATTAGGAAAGCCTGGTTGTGCGCTATTGACCGGATAAGTGTTTTTATTAAAAGTAAAAGTAGTACTTATACGGTAAATGGACAAATATATTTTACAGGCTACTAATTAACTAAGTGTGTTTTTAAAAAATTGGTTTTATTTGATATCAATAGTCTGTATAGTGCACCAAAAACAATTATTTACCCCAAGCAATATCCTAAGGACTATATCAACTAATGCGCATAAATATCCTGGTAAGTTCACCAAAAATATTATTTATATAGATATTTTGAAAGTTATTCACCTAAGGCGGTTTTAGGGTAAATATAGTGGAAAACCTAATTTAAAGTGTTTGTTATTTTAAAGCGCATCTTATGTAATACGCTATATTATTAAGCTTTTATATTTATAACTAAACACACATGCTTTCAATTCATTTTAAGTATTGCAAGTATTTCTAAATAATAAATGTTTAGTTAACTTTAAAAAGCTACATTGGTCTGTTCGCAAAAAATGCATAAAGCGTGGTAGAAAACATCATAACAATTTGAAATTTTTAAATCCTTACCAACAAATTTGTATAAGGCAGAAAAGTTCCTGATAAGTTTTGCAGACACATTATTGCTTTTTAGGGCAACTATAGTATTTAAAATTATACCTATATGTTGTCTAAAATATCCAAAAAAAATTAATACCTATATTTTGTTTAAAACACTTAAAAAATTAATTATATTTAGCATGTAATCTATTAGGAACTCATTTCAATATTCCTACTGTACAGTGTTGTTTGCAACGTTGCCTTTCTTACTTCACGGCTCAGAGTTTAAGAAGGCTGTGGACAAACTTTTTAAAAATCGCTAATTTTGGCAATATTGCATTATAATTCTGTTTGTAGCTCCAACGATAATTTTATTTTTTTGTGCAATATATTCTTACCATTCTACAGTGACAACTGCAGTAGGGGGTCCAGTGCTCCATCAATTGTAACATTACATGAGAGCACAATGTTTCTTTTCGTAGTGAAAATAACTGAGCTGTTAGCCGGAGATGTGTAGTAGGGCTGGATGGAAACTGAAAAAAAACAAAGCTATGTATTACTTTAATTTTTTATTAACTATTTAGGTTAAGTGACTTGGATACATGGCAATTGGAATTTAGCCTCTTATGGAAATCATTTTAAACCATTTTAGTGCATTATGACATTTCAGAACCAAATTTTGCTTGCTGTTGTTGCAGTTATGGATGGTGGAGGGAGGATAACCATCTGAATGTTTTAAAAAGTGTTGTTGAAAAGAGCAACTTAAGGTGGCGCCATAGTAGCCAGAGGAGATTTTTTAACCAATGAGCATAATTATTAGAGTGAGATACTAAATGAAAAAGGACAGATATATACAAAATAAAAAAGGAAAGAAATACCAAAATCCCTTTATTGGCTACTGTGGCGCCATGCCAATTTGCTACATTCCGATGGCCACTTTTTCAACTTGTCGGCCATAAAAGATGGTTATCCTCCCCTCCACCATCCATAGTTGCAGTTAATATCTTTTTTTAAATATTTTTATGGATTGAACGAATGCAATAAAAAATAGAAAAATAGTTATTCTACATCTTGTGTTAAGAGTTTTAGAAGTTGTGATTATGGATTTCATTAAAAATTCTGCAAAATGTACAGGGTGGCTAGAATTCGACGCTCATCATTGGGATTTCGGAAACCGTAAGAGATACAGGATCGGTTAAATGGAGGCAAAGTTGCGCAATTTGATGCTCAATAAAATGCCGTTTTGCGTTTTAAAAAATTCCGAGTACTTCCGAAGATATTCGAAAAAACCGGAATTTTCAATTTTGGTTTCTATTGTTTCCTGGCTATATTTGTTAAGATAACTCAAAATGAAAAACACGTTTTCATGGCCACTTTTTCTGCTCTATAATTCAGTGTGATTAAATATTGAATCTGACGTTTCGGCTTCTGGCGACCATCATCAACTTAATTTTTTTAAATACGGACCTGATATTTTTTCAATTTAATTAAATCCTTTCATCACTCTTAAAACACTATATATGGCCATTTTGATATTTGCCGACGTTTCGTACAGAAAATTCCATCACCAGAATATTACATATTTATTTTACCATAATACGGCCCTGAACTACATTTTTAGGTAAGAAGGTAAAAAAAAAGATTCCTTATTTATTACATATTCGTAATGTTTTTATTGCAACTCATTGATATCTAATAGCGGAAATTACTTTATTAACCGAAAATTTCATGAATATTAGACATAAAATACAAAAAGGTAGACAACAAATCAGCTTACATAAACAATTTGTAATACTATCTTGATGCCCATATTAAAAATAAACATAATTTAATCACTATTATAGGTGTTCAAAGTGATAACCTTCCGCCTCAATGCATTTTCTTGCTTTGCTTTGTATTTTTAATACAGCTCGATTAATTGTTCTCCCAGGAATGGCAGCAACTTCCCTTAACAAATTTTGTCGTAGTACTTAAAGATCGTGAGGTGCATTTTTAAATAAACGGTTCTTAAGATATCCCCAAAGGAAATAATCTAGGGGACTAAGATCTGGGCTTCTAGCGGGCCATCTTGCAAAACTATTTATTATGAAATATATGGTAAAGGAATTAAGCTACTTCCCTTCCATTGTGGGCAGGAGCTCCGTCTTGCTGCCACCATATTTCTTGAAATACTGCCAAAGGTTGATTATCTAGGGCGTCTAAGACATCATTCCTAATCAAATTTAGATATCGTTCGGAAGTTAAGGTCCCTTCGTAAACGAAAGGTCCAATAATTTTGTTCCTCCACATACCAATCCATACATTAAATGAAGTTCTCCCTTGAATTCGTACCTGCTGGTTAGTTTCTGTTAATAAAGTAATTTCCGCTGTTAAATATCAATGAGTTGCAATAAAAAGATAAAAATATGCAATATTCTGGTGATGGAATTATCTGTACGAAACGTCAGCAAATATCAAAGTGGCGATATATAGTGTTTTAAGAGTGATGAAAGGATTTAATTAAATTGAAAAAATATCAGGTCCGTATTTAAAAAAATTAAGTTGATGATGGTCGCCAGAAGCCGAAACGTCAGATTCAATATTTAATCACACTGAATTATAGAGCAGAAAAAGTGGCCATGAAAACGTGTTTTTCATTTTGAGTTATCTTAACAAATATAGCCAGGAAACAATAGAAAATTAAAAATTCCGTTTTTTTTTCGAATGTCTTCAGAAGTACTCGGAATTTTTAAAACGCAAAACGGCATTTTATTGAGCATCAAATTGCGCAACTTTGCCTCCATTTAACCGATCCTGTATCTCTTACGGTTTCCGAAATCCCAATGATGAGCGTCGAATTCGAGCCACCCTGTACATGTAATAAATAGTAATACAAATTTTTTAGTACCTTCCTTAAGCTATTTGACATGACTAGCTATGATAATTTTCATCGGTTTTTGCAAGTTATTTCATATCAAACATTTTTTAATTTTTATAAAAGTTATAAATTTTGATATTAAAAGGTGTAACAATAGTTTAATTTGGCCTACCCTGTATATCTTCATTTAAATATAAATAAGCCAGATTTTTTTACTTTTATATCTTTATTATAAAAGAGATTAGAGTGGTCTTAAAATAATTCAAAGATAAGTCGTTTCCTAAAATTACGCAAAATCCAATCATAAAATAATTTACACTTGCGTATTTCAATCAAGGTTACATGTAAGTGTCTAATAAAAGATAATTGTTTAGGTAAAGCATGGCCAATTAAAAATAGGTGTTATGCATTATTTTAAAATACTATACCGGGTGTTGCTCCGTCGGGCGGGACATAGGGAATCCCATGTAAATTTTGAAGTAGTCAAATATCGGCTCCCCTATTATTTTAGAAAAAAATGCTATTAGGATTTATTGAAGAGCACAGTAAGTTGCACCCAAAATGAAAATTTGAGCATTTTTCAACCAACCAGTAAAGAGTAAACTGCTTAATACTTCTGCAACGTAGTATCTCATTATGAACCCTGTACTCTAGAAACCAAAACAGCATATCGATTTATCAGTGACAATTTAGATCATTAATTTATAATATCATTGCCAAAACTGAACAATTTTATACGGGAATTTCAAAAAGAATCCTCGCATTTCATTTTAGTTAACAGCTAATTCCAACACATGCACTCACAGTTACGCAAGACAATAAAACAATTTTTCTACTTTTAGAAATCAATTTATGACGAAAATATCAGGATTTAATCAAATGCTCAAATATTCCTCCGTTAACTGCCAGACAATAACCCAAACGATTATAAAACTCATTTCTTACGTTGGCTAGTTGGTACATCGATATCTGGCACATTCAGCGGAAATGGCATTCCTTAGCTCCCCATAGAAAAAAATCGTTTGGCGAAAGATTACGTCGATTTTCTTCTTATTTGCAATTATTGATTACTGTGCCTGTAGTTTCAAATTTTTTATCGTCCGTTCTCTTGTCGATTTACTTGGTATTGGCCTATTGGGAAAATAGGCTGCAAACATGTCCGCTACTCTTCGATAACTATTTTCCTGGTAAAACCATTTTATAATAGTGATTTTTCTTGATTTAAGTAGTTCATTATTTAAGAATGATGTGACATTGATCTGACAACTTGAGAGGAAGAGGTTAAATAATTTTTCTAGTATTTTATTATAAACTTCTAATAATACAAGGCGGGTAAGAAGATAGGAGATTCGTAACTTATTTTAGCATTTATCTCTTAGATCGCTGAACTGAGAAGAGCTGAAATTTGTACACTGGGTACTACTTTTCGTGCTCTTTAAAAAATCCTAATAATATTTTATTCTAAAATAATTAGGGGAGCCAATATTGGATCACTTCAAAATTTACATGGGATTCCCTATCTCCCGCTCGACGGAGCAACACCCGGTACTTATTATAAGTGTAAATTTAAAAAAAATGTTTAAGATCTGAATAGAAAGTGACCTTTACCTTCTGTTTACCGGATAAAAACTGTTTTGAATTAAATAGAGTATTTAAACGAGGAAATCGCCATAGGGTTGCCTAAAAAAATTATGGTCTAGGTTTTATTTATTATTAAAACAAAATTAAAATTTTTAGTCACCCTGTATGTCAATTTTTCATTGATCTGCTATAAAAAGTTAGTCACTGGAACGCATCCCTAGACAAGGAAGAGAGATAACTTTGAGAAATTTTAAAATTAAGTTTTTTAACCTTTCTTGGCTTTATAATAATAATCTCTTTTAATATCTAATTCCATTTTAAATAAATAATTTCCAAAAATCCATCCTTAACCATAAAAAACACTTTTGAAGCACAAAAACCAAAAGAGGGGTTGGTGCATGAGGGCAAGGGAGAGAAAAACGAAGTAGTTCAGGTGCATAAAAATTTCCGTTACTGGAACGCCATAAAGTAGAACGAAATGCTCCTGAGCTACTCGGGAACAATCTATATGTGTCACTGGAAAGCTACTCAGAGTTATGGTTAAGGATGGAGTTTTTAAAATCATTTGTTTAAAATGGAATTAGATATTGAAAAAAGATTGTTATTATAAAGCTAAGAAAGGTTAAAAAAAAACGAAATATTAAAATTTCTTAAAGTTATCTCCCTAATATATATAAAGTCAGATAGGTTATTACAGTATTAAATGTAAAATAAACATAATACAACCAATAATCCTTAAACCCATTTCTATGTGGTTCAAGTGGGAGATAATTAAATGAAGAGTACCTACTTAATTTAGATAAGAAAACATGCTTAGGTAAATCTTTATATCTTTATTTGTATATACTGATTATGATAGTACTATTATAATGATATTTTAGTATCAAAGTTCTCTGGTTAATGCAATTACAGTATGAAAATGACACAATAATTATTTAAAGTAAAGAATTACATTTCTTTGCTAAGAGATAAAGGGGGTTATAAATTAATAAATGATATTGTTTTATTATTATTATTATTTAGGTACCGGGTCATCCAAAAATATAGGCAAAATACAGAATGATTTGGTATTAGTACAGTAACATGGGAGCCTCAACTAGATCATGTATGTTCTAAACTCGCTCAGGCCTATTTTGCACTTCTTAAATTAAAGCAATCAGTCCCTCTTTCCACACAAATAACTTCCTATTAAGCCTTAGCTTACCCACATCTAAGTTACAACATTATACTATGGGGCCAGGCTGTAAACGTAGCTGGAGTATTTGTCGCCCAAAAACGTCTGCTGAGACTAATGGTCGGACTTAAACCTATGGAAACATGTAGAGAAACATTTAAGAGGTATAAAATTCTCACTGTTACATCAATATATATCCTGAGATGTTCAACATACGTGTTTAAAAATCGGAGAGAGTTTAGAGAAAATAGAGATAATCATGGATACCCGACAAGAAATTCCAGAAACCTTGTGTTCCCACAACATACCTCAACACTATATGAAAAATCCCCATATTACGCCTGTGTCCGAATTTTTAACAAACTACCAAACCAAGGCACATGATACTTATGATATTTAAAATAATTTTCAAATTATGTTGTTATATTGTTTTGAATAAATAAAAATCGATTCCTATCATGAATATAATTGTGCTTTAAATAACAATTAAATTAAAATTTAAGGCAAGATCGGCCAATTCCTTGTTAAGATGGTGACCATTTTTTGTAACAATAAAGAAAACAGATTTTTAAACAAAGGGTAATTTTCTAGAAACCTTCGGCCACTCCGATTTTAACGAAATTTAGTATACGAGGGTTTTTTGGGGCGCTGATAACGAATCTGAAAGAATTTTTTGGCGGAAACGTTTTGTTCTCGAGGTATTCATCATCAAAGTTTAAATTTTAACTAAGCTTATTTTCACTATATCCCCCTTCTTTTTGCACACAATTCTTGATTTAATGCTAAAGTGTCACAAAATATTTGATTTTTGCCTTTTAAAACCCCGTTTTTCTACGTTTTTACATTATTTTTGCATTAAATTGCATGGCTTTTCTTTGATAATGCGGCAACCATACATACACATAGGGCTTCATGGCACACTGGGATTGAA